>PVKM010009196.1:23317-37440 GCA_004027735.1 Carollia perspicillata | reverse complement strand
ATTTTGCTCTGGGCCCTAGTAGACAAGATGCATTTAGAGGAGAGTTTCTGAAATGTTCCAGGATACTGACAGGCTCCCTGGGCTTTCCTGGAGTGCTCTGTGGACGAGGCAGTGATGGGAAACCATAAAAATGCAAAAGGCATTTGTCTCTTTATGACAACGGTTTACTCTGGCATCCTACTACATATTAAATCATCAGTTCAATAAAGCACACGGAGCCCCACTCCGCTACAATTACGATTTAGTAAGAATTAGTGTCTGTAGCTGGATAATTTTGCCTTATTCTTTTAACCTAAATGCATCCTTCTATTTTAAACCATCTTTTGGCTGGTGCCATTCCTACTGTTCATTCTTCTAGAATGCTCTTTCCTTTCTGGGCCACTTGGTAAGAAGCAAGACCTGCCTAGCACCGTACTTCTCCTCTGAATGCATTTCTGTTGTCCACACAGTTACCTGTAGAAAAGGAAGCCTGGGATCATGCCCTTGCTCTGCTATTTATTTCCATTTACTTGGGCAAATGAGTCTCCTGGATCCTTGCTTTTCTATACATAAATTAGGAAAATACTAGCCATCTTTCAAAGCTGTGGAGACAAAAAAGATTATATTCAAAGTAACAACAGCAAAACATGACTTTTACACAGAGCGACAGTAGATAAGGAAAGGTGGGTGTCTAGCTCCCTCTTGTCTTTTTTTTTTAATTTTATAATATTTTTCCATGTGCCTACTTGGTGTGTATCTTTTTTCATACTGTACTTATCCAACACAACTTTGTCCATGTCCTTAGATTGTGGAAATCATGACAAACAGTGATCATTTAATTGATTCTTCTCATAATTGTCACCTTAGCAGGTGAGCTACACTGTGGGTACTAAATCATTTACGGAGGTAAGGAAGGTAGGAAGAGTGGGGAAAGAGGGAGAGAGGAAGGGGTGGAGGAGGAAGGATTGTGTGGACTCCGGGAGAGGGAATGTCTGGATTATTAATGCTGCAGCACAGAAGACTGCGCCTCTGCTGAAACAGAACCACAGTTGGCAAAGGAAACTCTAGACTAATCAATATTTTAAAGTGGATGAATAATTCTGAAGAAACTTTTAAATGACTTCCCAACCTTCCTAAAATTCTAAGATTTAATCATCTATTTTGAAAACTCTGTTCTCCTGCCATAGTTCAGTGCTTTAAAAAATAATGTACAGCGGGATGATAGACTAAATATTCAACCGATTGGCAGCTGAAATGGAAACGCCATTCTTATTCAGGGAAGAAGCTGCAGCGAAGCGGAGGAAGGTGCACCTGCCTTTGGAAATGCAATGTTTTGTCTTCGAATTCCCACCTTGCCCTCTATGTCAACAGCCCTTCCATTTGATCTATCCACAAAGGCTTACCGAGCAGTGGCAAGTCAGGACTACTCAAAATGTTGATACCCGGTCTCTCCTCCTGGCTGGGCCTATTGTGTCTCCAGTTTAACTTTTTTTGCTCTGAGTGTGAACAGAGTTGTAATCATTTATGATCTTGGCTCAGCTTTGCTACCTTTAAGCGAAGTTGTGTTTGGCTCATAGTACCTCAGTGTCTTCTGCCCTGACGAATTCTTTCTATTGCTTCACTGCTGTTTGGCCCGTGTCTCCCACCCCTTCTTCTGAAGTCTTTCACTGTTTGGGCACCTACCATGCCTAACCAGGCATGACCACCAGCACCATGGCTGTGCAAGCCTGTTACTGCTAAGCTCTCTCAACCTGGTCTTCTTGCTGGGCTCAGGCCTGAGTCTAGAATCTCCATCTCATAACAGTTGCTCTGGACTTGACTTAGTGTCAATATGGTGACCATTTTTCCAAACTGGGGTATCTTTAAAAGGAAAACGAATAATGATTTTGTCAGGAAAATGTGTGTAAAACAAATCTATCTGGAAAAAGTTAACAGGTCTGCCATGTATTTCCCACCCAGTGTATTTTCTGGCTGGTTGAATACTGTATATTTCACCTCTTAGACACAATGGGGGACCTCCACACTTCAACAAATTGCAATGTGCACCAAACAGATCCCAGTTAAGAAATCAGGATCACCCTGGCTTGTGTGGCTCAGTGGGTTGAGCGCTAGCCTGTGAACCGAAAAGTCCAAGTTCACTTCCCAGTTGGAACACATGCCTGTGTTGCAGGCCAGGTTCCCCAGTTGGGGGTGATGTGTCTCTTGCAGACTGATGTCTCTCTTTCTTTCTTTCTCCCTTCCTTCTCCTCTCTCTAAAAGTAAATAAAATATTAAAAAAATAAAGCAGATCAGTACTAGTTTCAAACAGAGGGGATTGAATGCAGGCAATTATTTTCAATTAGATTTATTGGATGGCATTTGTTGATTAAAAATATAGGTGTCTAGTGTACAATTCGGTTACATCATCTGTGTACTGCACTGTGTGCCCCTCACTCACTGTCAAATCATCTTCTGTCACCATAGTTTTGACCCCCTTTAACCTTTACTATCCTTCCCATGCCTCTTCCCTCTGGTAACCACCATACTGTAGCCTGTGTCTGTGAGTTTTTGTTTGTTCTTTTTTCTTGTTTGTTCATTTGCTGCTTTCAGTTTTATATTCCACATATGAGTGAAGTCATATGGTTCTCAACTTTTTCTCTCTCATGAGTCACCATATGACCCAGCAACCCCTCTTCTGGGTATCTACTGCAAAAACTAAAAAAAAAAAAAAAACATTTATTTGCAAAGATATATGCACCCCTATGTTCATTACAGCATCATTCATGGTGACCAAGACATGGAAACAACCAAAGTTTCCTTTGAAAAATGACTGGATAGAGAAGATGGTACACATATAACATGGACTACTACTCAGCCATAAGAAAAGATGAAATACTGCCATGTGTGGAAACATGGATGCATTTTGAAGAATATCATGCTAAGCGAATCAGGGAACTAGATACTTGCATGCTAGAGTTGCTGAGACACACACAGAGTGGTGAGACAGCCTAGAAATTAGGGAGAAGTTACCCCCTCTCAGGACAGAGGTATGAGAGCGAATGTTACAAGAACTTGGCATTCACGGGTTTGCCTACTGAGTGGGTGTTAAAATTTCAGAAGACAGAGGTACTGCCAGAGACGGCATCAGGGGACAAAAGAAAGGCGACAGATACTCTGATGTCTCCTTTCTTCCATCTTCCAATCTCCTGCCTGTGTTTCCCCTGGGTGGTCCAGTATTCCAGCTTCCAAGGGAGTCTATGAAAAGGCCAGGTGTTAAGATCAGCTTGACCATAAAGAGCAGAGCAGGGTTAGTAACAAATCTCAGAACAAGCAGGTGGCTGTCACCAAGTGACTTAATCAAATCTCCATATATGCACAATTCTTCTATAGATTTTATCACTAGTACATATATAAACCAACCCTTCGGTTTGCATTGACCTTCCTACTGACCACATAAGACTCTACTTGAAACTAATGCATTTGAGTAAATTTGCTTAGAAATATTATAGTAGGAGAACTAGTTATTTGCGTCCAATGCATTGCAATGTAAAATATTACAGAATCTCAAGGCTACAGAGAACAGCAGTAATGATTGGGCCGAATCACTGAACGAATGCTTCTACCAAGGCAGCATCAGCCACTGTGAGAACACCTCTGAGAGGGTCTCTGCAGAGAATATTGATCCAGCTGTCAGGAGGCACTCACCTTGGATTGCCTCCAGCTCTTCCCCGGAGACTATCCGAGGAGACCAACTACCATATGCTACTGTTAGGGAAATGTGTATATCTGCCATGACGAGACATTGGCATATTTGAACTCTCGGGAAGTTTTAAGGGTGCACAGCAATGGTGTCATATGTTAAGTTCATTGACTTTGGACTCAGAGAGGCCTGGATTTGTGACCCAATTTTCACTAACTAGCAATTTGACCTTGGGCAAATTTTAGACTCAAATCTCCTCTAATTCCCTCATTTTAAAAATCAGGTTGCTATTCTGACCTACCATAGGAGATTGTCAAAACTATTTACTGAAATAATGTTTAGAGATGGCCCACCACATAGTCAGGTTTATAAATGTGAGCTATTATTACTATCATTAAAATAATTTTTAGTCATTCTTCTATTAGTAGAAATAGGTTATCCCCAATCTACTGAAAGTGCTGTTTATACTAAATCCATAAAGGTGGAAAAAAGGCTCACAAAAAATATCAAAAACAGACATCCAGGCATCTGAGTAAGCTAAAAAACACACAAAAAAGAAGTATTAGTTTTAAAAATGATCAAAAACATTCAAAATCACTCCACAGTTTGCATTATAGAAAGAAATGAGTTTAAAAAATGTGAAACACATTAAAGAAAAAAGAAGACCAAAATATTATAACTTTGGTCCCTTATGCCATTTTCTATTATCAGAACTGGTGTTATTATTTCAGTCTTTTTTTCTCCTTTGACATCTTTTTAAAATTTTTGGTTAATATGTAATGAACTTTTTTGTCCTACAGACTCACCAAATTATCTCCTTCTTTAGGCTAATCTCTATAACTGTCTCTATAACTGTGCTATAATCCTGAAATACCAGTGACGTTGACCTTATACTTCATGTGGACAGGGCAGAGGAGAAAACAGGGACTCATCTGTCATGACCTCCCTTGTCTGCACTTCCCTCAAATAGTCTGTTCTTTTCTATACCTGACTTATAAATACCAGTAAGAACCACCATGACTTGTTTTTAGAGAGAGCCATGGAAACTTATTTGAAATAACTTTAAAATGTCCCATCCTCCTAACCAAATGTACATGTTATAAGATTGAACAAAATTGGATTCATAGGAATGTATGTGTGTGTGTATCCCATTTGTGTAGCAGAAACAAAAAGACCACAAGCAAAGTGTAGACTAGCACAGTGAGCACTGAATGGCTATCTTGAAAATTTATACTTTAGTCTCTGCTTTTCCACTTAGTACATGATCTTTGACAAGCAGGTCCATACATTCAAGACTCAAACTCTGTTCAATATTGTATAGAATTAGAGACTTAGACTAGAAAATCTCTGAAGTTTTTTTTTCTCTCTCTCTCCATATATATATGGAGAGTAAAGTATATATATATACTTTATATCTTCCAGAGGCAAAATTATGGTAAAATTTTTCTTTGTTTAGTTTTTAAACTTTTAATGACATTAATACATAGCTTGTATAATTTAACATATCCAGTTTTTTGAATATCAATTCTGATAACGGTAGAGTAGCTTTTATCAAAATAAATTACTTAACACACATCAATTATAAATTCTAGAGAAACATTTAAAAAGCTATTTTAAAACAGTAGAGGCAGCACAAAGGCAGACAGAAACAGGAGTGAAGTCACATATTGAAAGAAGAGGAGCCCACTCATTGACATCCATGTTCCGGCAGTTTTTGCTCCAAGGGCATTTCCAAGCTGCAGTGGTGAAGGGTGACAAGAAACCAAGCACGGGTAGTACACGGTGTGATTGATTGTCCAGGAAGGAGGTGAGAAGTGACAGAGTGAAAACGGGAAGGGAGTAAATTCCAGAAACAAAGGAGCCACACTGGGGTAATCCCAGCATTTTACATGGGAGAATCCCCTCGGATCTTGGCTGAGCACAGAACTGTGCAAGCCGGGGGAGATCCAGTGGCATGTATCCGTTAGCCAGGGAAACCCGAGAAGGAGGCTCAGCTACTGCCTGCTAAAGTGGTGACAGTGTGAAATTTCAGCCTCTCTCAGTGAGAGGGGCCCAGGGAACAACTTGGGCTTTCCACTGACTTGCCTGAACAACACAGAAATCCAAACTTTCACAAGTTCAAGTTGATCAGCTTGTAATTTTACTGATCTGTATAACATAGAAACACTTCAGAGCAAGACAATATAATTAATAGCCAGTAAAGTGTATTCCCACAATATCCAGGACACATAAAAATTAGATAAACCAGGAAGAAGAAAAATGCGACATATTGCCAAGGAAAAGGGATGGACTATTGAGATATATAACACGTTCTGATGTATTCAAGCAAGGTAGAAATGTTAGTGGCTTCCTGGTTTGGGGTTGGATGAGAGGAGGGTGACTGTAATAAAAAACAAGCAACACAAGGGGTTCCTATGGTGATGGAAGGGTTTTGCATATGGACTGTGTATATGAGTAGAAACAATTGTACCACTTCAGAGGGGTATGCTGATAGTGGGAGAGGTTATGCATGTATGCAGGCCGTAGATCTATGGGAAATCTGTGTGTGTGTGTGTGTGTGTGTGCCCGTGTGTGTGATTTAGCTTATAAAAGGAAGGAAATTAGGACACATGGTACTATACAACATAGATGAAACATGAGGATATGATGCTAAGTGAAATAAGCCAGTCGCAATAATACATCTACTCTGTGATTCCTTTTATATGAGATGTCTGAACTAATCAAGTTGATAGAAACAAAAAGTAGAATGGTAGTGTCCAGAGGCTAGGAGGAATAGGAAATAAAGAATTGCCTAACAATCCGTATAATATGCATAGCATATTGGATCTGTAAGATGAAAAATTCTGAAGATTGATTACACAACAATGTGAATATACCTAAAACACTGAGCTGTACATTTGAAAATGATGAAGGTGGTAAATTTGATGTGTATTTTACCATAATTTAAAAAATACATTAAAGCAGAAAATAGACTAAAATAAATCAGGCTAGGATAAGATATTGACAGTGTATTTCTTTCAAAGTTCTTCTATTTACTTCCTTTGGATTATATAGAGAACTGATATACATTTTTTAAAAAGAAAACAATAATAAAAATGGTCAAACATATTCAAAATGCACTTCACCAAAAAGAATATGGGAATGCCCAATAAGCACATGAAAATGTGCTCAACATAATTCATCAACAGAAAAATGCAAATTAAAACCAAAATAAGATACTATTTCACACCTACTAGAATGCTGGCATGGACATGGAGAAAATTTTATTTTACTCATACTGATTTAAGGCCCACTCAGAGAAATATCATGCTGTTTTTTGTTCTAAATTTGGAAGATGGAAATTTAATCTGATGGAAATCTTTTGTCAGATTAAAGCATCAACTCACTGTGGTTTTCTACCTTCACTCTGGCAGCATTTCCAAGGCTGGATTGATACAACCCTCTCCTCCTCCTTCCCTGCAGCTTTGATCATGAACTTTCCTGCACCACTGTCTGGGAAAGCCAGCAGCCTCCCTTTCCATTGGTTTTTCTGTTGCTTTGCCCTGGGGTGCCCTCAGGATGAATAAGGAAGCTTTTTTTGGTCATCGTCCTGGATTTGGATGCGTTACTGTGAACTCAGCTAAGTAAAGGTAGGGCATGAGAAATATTTATCTGTGTGCCAGATACTCAGATAGGAACCAAATGCACATTCATTTGGTTTTATCACCCCTTTATGAGATGGGTATTTTTACTGAATGTCAGAGAGGTTTAAATGCTTTCCCTGAGCTCATTGAGCTAGTCCAGGGCCAAGAGGAAATTTCAGCCTAGTTAGAATGAGGGAGGCTTGGTCCAGACCCCCAAATTTTTGAGGAATTATTCCAAGATATAATTCACATACCATCATGGTTCCCTTTGAAAGTGTATAGCACAATGACCTTTAATCATAAATATGTACAACCATCATGATTATCTGATATCAAATCATTTTTATCACCATGAAAAGAAACCTCATGCCCATTAATAGGCATTCTTCTTTACTCTCTCTCTCTAACTCTTGACAATCATTAATCTACTTTCTGTTTCTATTTCCACAAGAATGCACATTCCATGAAGAAATATCTGACCTTATCTTGTGGTGTTACTCCTCCCTAGAGTCTGCACAGGGGAGGTGCTCAATGGATGGTTGTTGAATGAATAATTGAATTGTTGACTGATTTTAGCAGATGAGTGAAATAGAGACCTCTAGAACTGTGACTACTTGGAGCAGGAGGTAGTAGGAAGGTAAGGATATACCATAGTGATTTCTGGAACCTCTTTCTTAATTATCAACTAAGACAGAATTGGTTTGCACTCTTTTTTTTACTGATTTTCGAAGTATAACTAACAAAAAATATATTTATATATTTAAGGTGTATCACATGGTGCTTTGATAGAGGAATACCTTATGTAATGATTACCACAATCAAGCTAATTAATGTAGCCACCACCCTACGTAGTTACCATTAGTGGTGTATGTATGTATGGGTATGTAAAAAGAAGGTAAAAAGAGTAGCTAGTGAGTCAAGTTTTAATTAGTTTATGTTAGCCCACATATAAATGGCATCTCTACCATATATCTACTAATTAATGCCCTTGCTCTGAGGTGGATTGGATGTGGGCAGAACAAATATAACATCATTCATTTGAGGCACACTGGATAACTTCTACCCTGCCCTTAATTTTCTTATAACAAGAGACAAGAAACTATCACTTATGTTTTTAGTATTAAAGAGAGAGTCAGGAAATGGATTATTAATAAACGTATGGCCAGACATAGAATTTCTTTCATTATTTTTTCATGGTAATCTATAAGGGTCATCTTACAATGGTGATTTAGATATTTTGAATCTTAATTAAAATATGTCAAGTATTATTCACTAAAATAGTAATAATTAGGATTTTAAAGTTAAACATTATTCAAAAGAGAAAAAGGAAACTGAGGACAGAATGCTCTCAATTCCCAGACCAAGAGATAAAATGTCACACTTGAGTGTGGTCAAGAAGGTGAGTTGAGTCAGTGCTCCTGAGGGAAGCGAGCATTAAATAAGCCCAGAAATATTGGCAGGCTACAGACAACCCAGAGAAATGATTGTGAAGAACACTACAGCCCTTCTTGAAGAACACAAGACTTGCTCAACCCAACATCTGAAAACTCCCACCCTGGCATGATCTGCAGTGAGACTGCAGCTAAGATTGTTCTTACAGTATTAAAATTGAGACAGCTTGTCTTTCTTGGTCCACTGAACATACAGGAAAACATTGTTAAAACCGTATTATGACCAGGCTGTGAAAGTGCATTGCCTTCTAGTTCCAAGAGGGTTTCAAATTTTATTCGTTTTCAGTTTGTTTTCTTGGGGTAGTTAGGTGCTGTGGAATACATTTTCAGTAATGTAATACCAAGGAAGCATTTCTGAAAATACATTTGCTTATCACGTGTGAATGAAATTGAAAATCAAACTAACTCAGGCCGCTTTTGTGGACATGCCTCACCATCAGTATCCAGTGATGACACAAAATGACTGAAGATTTAAGACAATAAACTTTAATAGAAAAAGACCTTGATGCAAAACTAAAATGCACGCTTTCAATAAATCCGAGATGCAGGGTCCTGGGTCAACCATGATGCTAATTCCCATGGGATTAGAGATAACTTTGCTGGTGGAGGTGGTCTGGCCATGTCAAGGCCGTCTGTGAACTAGGACCACCTGGAAAAGGAAAGGGCTTTACACCAGGGGGTCTACACATATTCTTTTCCTGGACACTTGGACTATCTGGTGGAAATGATGGACACTTTCTCCTCTCAAAATAATGTTAGAACTGTGTAAATACTGGAGATAGAAAAGTTACTGAAGATGAGCTTAAGCATAACTATCAAACCAATTAACATAAAGCCAATTTGCACAACAGAGAGTAAAATGCAAACATTTGTTGATATGCTAACCTACAACATCCAGTGGCAGGTGTTATAAATAACATGAGCTCAATAGTAATAAGTTTAAAAACCTTGCGACATCTGCAAAATTTGTATAATATGATCTGAATCTGTCTTTAAATTCTATTGGTAGCAGAGCACTGTGGAAGTTGTCTAAGTTCATAATAATAGGGCAAGCCAAATTTCAATTAGAAGTTAATAGAAACAAAGATATTTTTGCATTCCAAGTCACAAACCCTGTGTGGGTCTGTAAAACCCAAGTTAAGAACTCTTACACAGTTGTACTCAACCTTAAAATCAGAATAACTGGGGAGTTAAAAATAGCAGTGCTGGAGGCTTCTGCCCCAAAATTCTAATTTTATTAGTCTGGGTTTCAGCCTGGACAAAGAGATGATGGGGATTTATTGGCGTGCATGAGTGCGTGTGTATGTAAAGGGGCTCTTTGTGCTTCTGGAGGAAAACAGCATTTTGGATATTTGTGAAATAAACATCTAGTTGTATCACTTTCTACACTCTTAAAACAACACTGTCTTCATGCAACAGTACCCTTCACAATTCTTTAACACAACAGCCTTGTATTATTGTCATGTTAGCCAGTTCAAAGTAAAGTAACTGTTTCTGCTGTTTTAGAAGACAAAATGCTATTAGAACGTTCATGTCCTTTAAATATCTATTGAATTAAGATATAATTAATTCCTAAAAATGACTTTCTAAGGGGATTTGCTGGTGGGATTTTAAGGTTTTAATTTTAACTTAAATGTTCAGCTGGGAAATAATGTTCTCTGTTTCTGTAAGATTTCTGTATTCATTGCAACCATCTTGCTTTGCTAAATGGCTTCTGCACACTATTGTTGAAATAATCTTAACCCACAAATTCGGGTTAATCAGTATGTGTGGCAAAGGCGATGATGAGGGGCCTGAAGAGTGTTCTGAGGGCAGAGAGATGCGCCATCCAGAGTCCAGGGATGGAGAGCTGGAGGCTGAGACCCGAAGGAAACACAGGAGTTAGCGGACAGCTGGGAAATAGGTGGGTTTTGGTTGAGGAGAAGAGCATTGTGGACAGAGGGGCAAAATAATTCATAAAACTAGAGGTGAGAAAGAACAAGGCTCCTTTGAAGTGAGATGACATGTAGTGTCTGAGGTTCAGATTTTAGAATGGGAACAGTTGGCAAGCATCCTAAGGAAGCTTAGACTTGGTTCTAAGAACCTGAGGAAGACATTGAAGATTTAGGTGGGGAAGACATAGCCACAGATTTGTAAATATACAGGAACACACGCTGAGTGCAGTAAGAGAAACACATTGGAAGGAAACCCGGCAGGACTGTAATGTGTATAACTTTACCCAAATATGCCAAAGATGGCAAAATGCATTTCTGCAGCCCAGCCTTTCCTCTACCAGAGTTAGTTACCTGCTCTACCTGGGCGTCCAATGCCTTGTATGTAACATATCCACAACCCAACTCTTAAAAGTTTCCTCTGAACCTGTTCCAACTAAATCTTTTCCATCTTCATTATGGCAGCTATAGCCTTTCTTTTTTTGTAGTTATAGCTAACAACTTGGAGTCATCACTAATCCATCCTTTTCACTTACACAACACATCTATTATATCAGAAAAGCCTGTATTCTTTACTTTCAAAGTACATTCAAGCTCTGATGACTTCTTACTACGTCCAAGCTGCCATCCTCTTCCCATGCCTGGATGGATACAGGAGCTTTCTGACTACTCCCCCTGCTTTCATCCTTGTCCACCCTGCATCTATCTTGGGCACGACACCAACCAACATCATTCTAAAACATGGATGCGATCATGTCACTCCTCCATCAAGCCATAGGTCACCACATAAAAGTCAACAGTGTTTTGACATCTAAGAGTTCTCAGTACCATTATTTGCACAGCTGTGACTCCTCAGCTTCATCGCCTTCTCTTCTCCCCCATTTCCTCTCTGCCTCCAACACAAGTCTCCTAAGGTTTGGAGGAACACAGACACTCTTCTTTAGGACCTGTAACTGGTTATTTAGCTATACTTTGTCTAGAACATTCTGTCTGTAATTTGACCCTATTTCCCCCATCAAGTTTGTCAGATATTTCCTACTCACTAAATCCTATTTTGACCACCTTTCTCTGTGTTTCCTGTAACATTTAGCAATTTCTATGTCACTCTTAAATAACTTAGTATACCTACTGTTTATCACCCCTTATCACCATCAGAATATGAGCCCACAAGGCCAGGACAACTCATCTATTTTGTTCCTTGATATACACCTATCATCTTAAATAGTGCTTGGAACATAATTGTCATCTACAAGTATCTGGAATTAATAAATGGAAAAGGTGGGAGAAGACAATTGTTTGACATAGAGAATGGTGAATAGGCAGAAGTGATATGGCACAGACTTTGGAAGTAGGGTAAGTGGGCTTTTATAATATGCTGTATGGGTTAAGGAAGTAGATGGCTTCCAGGTTTCTGTGTCAATGAAGGGCTTAGTAGAAGACAGCATTTATGGAGAGAGAATTCCAGAACACAAGCAGTTAAGACTGTAAAGAAGATGATTTCATCATATTAGAAAAGTTCAGATCGCTATTCCTACAAGGCACCCAAGATTAGATGTATAGAAGTAGGTTTTAATGTAAATATCAATGGAAGGAACAAATAATGGAGCCCAGCTGTCATGGAGTAGGTAGTAGATATACCAGTGAAATGATGGAAGTTGAAGCCAGTGAAGGAGAAAGGGTTATAACAGTGGATAACAGAGTACTCAGAACATAATTGTTATACACTCCTGGCCAAGATGGAGGCATAGTTAGACATACTGTGCCTCCTCCCACAACCAAAATAAGAACAACAATAATTTAGAAACAAAATAAAAGCCAAAACTGACAGAAAAATTAACTGTAAGGAAGTCGGACAACCAAGGAGATAAAATAGACACATCCATCCAGACGGGTAAGCAGGGTGGAGTCAGCCAGCTGAGAAGAGACATGTCCTGGCACAAAAAGCAGAGGCACTGGGCATGAAAAACACCTGCAGTGCACAGGTGGTGGGTGGCGATTGTGAAGTGGGGCACGGTGTCCAAGGTGGCTGACCGGGTGGTCCCATGTTCACGCAGATGACTAGGAAGTGAGACAGACCGCACAACCCAGGGTCCTAGCACCGGGAAATAAAGCATGAAAACAGCAATTGGAAACACCTGTGGGGGTTGAGGTGCAGGGAGTGACTCCCAGCCCCACAGGAGAGTTTGTTGGGGAGACCCACAGGGTCCTAGAATGTACACAAATCCACCCACTGGGAATCAGTGCCAGAAGAGCCCACTTTGCTTGTGGGAATGGGCAGAGCGGTCTAGGGTCTGATAGCAGAATGAGCACCATTGATCCCTGTTGGACCCCACCCCCACATACAGCATCACAACCCAGTGACTGGGTTGCCCCACCTTGGTTAACACCTAAGGCTCTTCCCCTCAATGTAACAGGTGCAAGGAGACAAAAAAAAAAAAAATGGCCCAAGCAAAAGAACAGATCAAAGCTTCAGAGCTAATACAACTAAGTGACCAAGAGATAGCCAACCTATCAAATGCACAGTTCAAAGCACTGGTGATCAGGAAGCTCATAGAATTGGTTGATTTTGGTAGCAAATTAAATGAACAAATGAAGGCAATGCTAAGTGAAATGAAGGAAAATGCACAGGGAACCAATAGTGATGGGAAGAAAACTGGAACTCAAATCAATGGAGTGGACCAGAAGGAAGAAAGAAACAACCAAACAGAAAAGAATGAAGAAATAAGAATTTCAAAAAATAAGGAGAGGCTTAGGAACCCCTAGGACCTCTAGGAATCTTTAAACATTCCAACATCCGAATTATAGGGGTACCAGAAGGGGAAGAGGAAGAGCAACAAGTGGAAAAGTTATTTGAACAAATAATAAAGGAGAACTTCCCCAAGCTGGCAAAGGAAATAGACTTCCAGGAAGTCCTGGAAGCTCAGAGGGTCCCAAAGAAGTTGGACCCAAGGAGGAATACACCAAGGCACATCATAATTACATTAGCCAAGATAAAAATGAAGGACAGAATCCTAGAAGCAGCAAGACATAAGGGGACAGTTACCTACAAAGGAGTTCCCATCAGACTGTCAGCTGGTTTCTCAAAAGAGACCTTACAGGCAGGAAGAGACTGGAAAGAAGTATTCCAAGTAATGAAAGGCAAGGACCTACATCCAAGATTGCTCTATCCAGCAAAGCTTTCATTTAGAATGGAAGGGCAGATAAAGCGCTTCTCAGATTAGGTCAAGTTAAAGGGGTTCATCATCACCAAGCCCTTATAATATGAAATGTTAAAGGGACTCATCTAAGAAAAAGAAGATAAAAAATATGAACAGTAAAAAGACAGCAAACTCACAGTTATTAACAACCACACCTAAAACAAAACAGAAACAAACTAAGCAGAAAACCAAAACTGGAACAGAACCACAGAAATGGAGATCACATGGAGGGTTAGCAACAGGGGAGTGGAAGGAGGAGAGAG
>PVKM010009196.1:0-23217 GCA_004027735.1 Carollia perspicillata | reverse complement strand
ATCAATAAAATATAATAAAAAACGAACATAATTGTTCAGAGGCAGAGAACCACCAATCTAGAGTAGAACCATAAGCAACAAACATTTAAGTGGCAAAGTAAAAAATGGTGAAATGACTATGAGGATAAAATGAAAGAGATTAGAAAGTAAGTAGAAAATTCTCAGCATTATAGATGCTGAGTGAAGAATATGCTTAAAGGAAAAGTTACTGGTCGAATGCTGTGGACCTATCAAGTAAGGCAAAGTCAGAAAATCTTCCTATAATTTTAGCAACAAGGGAGAGAGCATAAATACATAAAAGATACATTTGAGAAAGTACCAAAAATACTTTATTTAAATAAGGTTTTGCTCTGAAGAAGAGGAGAGAGGTAATGCAATAGATGGAGAGAAATTAGAACTTGAAGGAATGTTTTATTTATATGATAGAGATTTTAGTATGTTTAAATAGGGTGAGATAGAACAAGTAGAAAGATGCTATTGAAAGATAGCGACAAATCACCCTAAACCTGATGGAATGAGTTCCTAGGATTGTGAAACATGAAAATGTGGACTGAGCATTCACAGAAGACACCGTTTCCTCCTTGATGGAAAGAAGAGAGTGACAAGGAGTTTGTTTGGCAGGTGTGTTAGCCGGCAGATGGGAGGAGTCTTTTTGAAAATGATGGAAGGTTTATTAGAGCTGAAAATGATGAATGATGAAGAGGACAGTCAGAGAGCTCCGAGAAAGAACTGAAGGTCCAGGTGAATTCGTATATATTAACGATTTCATCTCATACAAACCCACCATTTGCTCATCAGTCTCCAGGTACAGGGGGCTGAAATTCTCTACTGTGGAAGTCCCTTCCCAAGTCAAGATTTTGGCCAAGACTTTCTTCCTGCCTAAGATGATTTAGACTATTTTATCTAAAGTAGGTGCCTAAATTAGGTGGCATTCTTTACCACACCGTTTTTCTTTACTACCTTCACATTTCTAACAATTTTAATAACTTTTTACTTTATGTCTTTCTTTCACAGAAGTTGAAATACCATGATGAAAACATACATGGTATTAAATTTCATTATTTTTTTTTACTTTTTTGCCATTTTAACTCAGATGTCTAACACAGTGGCAGGTATGATATAGGTGACTACGTGTTTCCTGATCAGCTTAATAAATTGGGTTCATGGTGACACTAGTCCAACCCAGTTGACTCCAAAAAGTGTGATTATATGAAAAATAAAAATGGAAATGTGTAACTTGATTTTAGACTTATAAAATTAAAACTAAATAAAATCAAAGATCATCCAAGTTAAAAATAGAAAATAAAATTTGTAAACTGATACTCTATATACATCAAAAATGTGGTCAACTTTTTTCTTTAGTTAACTATAATGAATTAGACATAGTGTTGACTACTGGGTTCCAAGAAAGTAAAACAAAATACCTTCAGAAAATAAGAACTAAAAAGAAGATATAACAGCAGGTAAGGTAGAGTTGTGAATAGTATTGTCAAATAAAATGTGTAATTCTGTGCTGTAAAACTTTAAAGTCCCAATGAAGAAGTTCCTTTTATGCTCAGAAAGTATAAATTCCCCTAATTGTCTCAATAACAAGTAGAAAATCTGAATAGACAAGTAAGTATGAAAGAAGTTGTAAACGTTTTCAAGGATTTTCTTCTTAAAAATGCTCCAAGGGACTCCCAAGCAAAGCAAAGAAGTGAATACAATTGATTTTGTCTGGGTCTTTTTTCCCCAGTTGCTCATTGAAATAAATAATGAGTTATAAAGATAGTCAGAAACCTGCATCAGGACTGTACATCTGCAAATAATTCTGTTAGTATTCTTAAACTTGGATTTTTGAAAGTATAATGAAGAGGGAGTGTGAATGAATAAAGGGCTTGCCCCCAAACATCCAGTTGTAATAAGATCAGGGTGCTGGCAGTGAGAATAGATCACAGGAGAGCCTCACTGTGCCTGGGAATAACCCTAGAGGGAGGAATGACAGACTGGGAAGTGATCGGAGGCATATTTTGATGGCATTAACTCATGGAGAAGAGGTCTGCGTGCTGGAGCCATATTGATAACGAGTCTGCCATGGGACTTGCTCACCAATTCCAATGGGCAGGAGCAGCCCAATTCCAACCTGGCCTTAAGCGAAGACATCTTCTTTGCTTGCTGGTAATGAGGTCATACAAGGCAACTGGTGAAGGCACACCAGGCAAGTGGTAGAGGCATACCAGTTCCTGGCTGATCCCCCAAACAGACAAAAAAAGTACTTGAACAAAAGGTTGAAAGTCTGTGTTTCAACTTGCCTTGACTCCTCAGTCTACCTTGATTCCCAGATTTTGCAACCAGTTAAATGAAATATTTGAAAAGAACATTGAATTTCTTCACGAGTTTTCTTCTTACATTATTATTGAAGATTTAGATATAAGAACATTATTTGTAAGAATTCATTTGGTTATTAGTATTGGAGAGACAATGATAAATATATTAATAGAAAGGTGGTATACATGGTATATATGTCAAAAAAGCATAGACAGATTGGTTTTAGTAGCAAATCTAGAATGGGGTGCAGAAGAGATGCTGGGAGCCCAAATAATAGCACCATGACTCCCCATGTGTTCTTCACCTCTGGTTACTGGTAGATGGCTTGTCTGAAGTTTGGGGAAATCTCCACCATTGGCCAAAATGACTTCAGGTGAAGGTTCTTAGACCAAGAGCATGAAGACTAGTAAGATAATTAGATGGAATAAAAAGCCCTCCTCCACTGTTCTGGTACCAGATTGGAGGTGGGACCAGGGGATTGGGACTGGGCACATGCTCCATAGAAGTCAAAATAGCACAGGGGGAGGTGCTGGACCAAAAAGTGCTGTGGTCCGGCCATGGCAGAGTCCAGGGGTCTGAAGGTCGTGAGGGGGTAAGATGTTGGCGATGAGAGACAGAATAACGACACGACTCAAAGGACGGTGAAATTCTGCTCTGCTTTATTGTGCAGCAAGCAATGTTTTATACTTTTATTTTTGGCAAAGGTTGACACTTGAGGTTACAGTTGATTATAGAAGCAGAAAAACCTAAAACCCAGATACAAATTTCATTAATCTAACAACCCTTTTGAAACCACAAATATTGTTGTGGAAAAGAACATATTGGCCTTAGAGGTGATAAACAATTTAATTATATAAGCAGCGTTCAACAATGACTATATTCTGAGTTAGTCTTTCTTATAGCAATAATTCAATATTTCTTCATGAGTTTAGTAAGTTCTTTTTCCACATGGTTAGTCTACTCCGGACAACATCTTTAGAACCTTGTGATTAATTGTCTAAGGATATGGTACAGGAGTAGAGGGTATTTCAAATAATTCTGCTTGTTGTAATTAATCTATGACGTTTTTGATTGAAACAGTTGGGGGAAGTTTCTTACTCAGATTTATTAGTCATTGAAACATCCTGGACAAGCACTAGTGGGCAGAGGGGAACTCGGTATTTCTATAGAACTTCTCTCATTATTTTTATTAAACATTAACATACTCTGAGCTGTGTTTTGTACATTTTTCATGTTAGTCAGACTCAGAACAAAAAACAAAAACTGTTCCTAGTATTAGTGTCCTAGTAATAGTGATTAAACCTATTCCCATGCTTTGTCCTCTCCCTGGGCTAATTTCTCCACTTGGGGGGTCAGAGCGGGGAGACTTTTCCTGACTTAATTTCTCTGCTTGGGATATTTGTGTTTGGTCACTTACTTCCTCCTGTATGGGGGAAGTTTGAGGGGGTTTAGTTTGGACTATTGTGGGACCTTTTTCTGACTGTGTTGTGGTCTCAGTAAATTCCCAAGTTATGTCCTTGGGAGAGTTAGCTTCTGGTCCTTCCCTTAGAACCAAGTGAATCAGCAAGCAAACAAAGCAATGAGCCACTAATTAAAATAGTAGTTATAATTACTAATATAATATATCTTAATTTATCCTTGTGATTTATGCCACGTCCTTTCCTCGAGGGATGGTCTCTCTTGAGCCCATCCCTCCACCACCTCTGGACTCTTGTCAGACGATCTGGCTTGGCTAGGACGTGGCAAAAAAGGTCTGTGGGTCTATCCTGGGAGAAGAAGGGATTGGTTGGGAGGTGAACCCACCCAAAGCACATGAAAACACCTCATCCTTCCTACACTCAATGCTAATAAAATCCCAGGGGAACAAAGAGAGTTTCTCTGGCTTGTGCTTGCTTGCTTGTGATCTGCACTCACTTGGTGTGTTCACTTGTTCTCTCCATGGGCCAGCAGTCATGTGGCTCATGGCCTTCAGGAGGGAGCCTCTCTGGCTCTCTGTTACTGACCTGGGGATGCATTTCCCGGTGTGTTTGCACACCCTCTCCTGGGAGCACATGGCCTTGTGGCCTTAACAGCTGTGCAGCCCATGGCCATCAGGGCTCCACACGCCAGCTCCAGGAGGAAGCCTGAAATAAACATATGCTGAGAACAACCTTTGCTACCTGAATGTGGACTATGATGGCTTTGCAGCTGCCTACGGGCTCCAACAGACTGTCCTTTAAATTGGAGCTGGAACTCTGGATACTGGCTTTTGTCTTGGTCTTGCAGAGGAGAAGAGCTTTGAGACAGGAGTCCGCCTTTCTATCAGATCGTGCAGCACCTGAATTAAAGCTCTTTCCTTTTACACCAGCAATGGCCCTGCAAGTTTAGCTTTTGTAGCAACAGGAAGGCGGGCCTCCACTTCTTTTTGTTTGGTTACATCTTTATCTGTGTTTTCTTTGTGGGTTGTCTTTTGTTTTCTGCCAACAGATTTCTCCATTTGGCTGGGGAAATGACCTCAAGAAACCCATACTTATGCTTTTAAAAAAATCTTATAATGGTTCCTTGCATTCTCCTGCAATGTATTACAGATCCATCCCTGAACAAGTTACTCTAGGTGAGAGGATGGTGCATTCTTACACGGGTAAGCTTGGGTCCAGTGTCAACCATGTGGCAGAGGCAGAGGAATAGGTGTGAGTTCATGTTCCCCTCACGATGCAGAATGAGGTCTCTCCCAGAAAGAAGAATAGTGAGGGGTAGAGAAAAATATACATCTCTGCTATCAACATGTTACCATCGTTGGCCTAACCCAACTATTTTTTAAAGTAAGCATAAATGTAGATGTGCAAAGATAACAGAAAAGAGAAACATGTGCACATGTATTGAATACATGATTATAAGAACAATAATATTCCCCTACAATGAATGTTTTTAAAAAACAAATTAGAAAAATACTGTGGAAAATTTCTAATTAAGCAGGATGTAAATATCATACTCTTTTTGAAAATAATTTTCAACTTAGATGATATTGTAAGCCCGCACTCACCCCTACCACTTACAAGTTCTACACAGAGTAGGACACTAAGCTAAGCCAAGCCACTCACCATCTTCTGAAGCAAGGCTACAGGGACAGGTAATTACTCAGTGGTTACCTGAGCAGGGAGCCAGCTCAGAATCTCTGTACAGAGGTTGGGAGAACTCGGAGGGCACTGCATTAATGAGAAAGAGCAACATTCTAAGCACTTAGACATATTTGTAATCCACATGCCACCTTGGAGAAGAGAAGAGAAAATGGTTAGGAACTGGAAAGATGAGTAATTTTATCCAAAGGACCTGTAATTTTATCCAAAGGACCTGTAATTATAAATCACATTGTATATATGGATTGGACTAAATTTGGTGATTTTATTTCCTTTATTACCAGCAGTTGAAAGGTCAGGAAGACACTCAGATTTGTTGCAGAATATGAAGAAACTATATTTTCTATACTCATCTATGTTATAACATGAGAAAACCTTTGTCTATTTTATTTATCCATGTAACTGAAAGAAATAAATTTAAAATGCATAATATGAAATTAGAAAATATTACATGGAAAGGAAACCATTTTGTACAAATGAGTTGAAATTATAATTGCTCAGTATATAACAGATTGAATAGTTAAAAATAGCAAAATAGTAAAAAAAAACCTTCACAATTCTAAAGCAGGATGAGACAAATAAAAATCAAGAAAAAATACAAACATGGATCTGAGCCAGAATATAGATCACAAAAAATGTACCCAAGAATAATGAAAGAGTACTCAAATATTAGGAGGGAGAAAATGAAAAATGAGTATAACAATAGACAAAAAAGGTGTTTAAAGTATAAGTGAATTCAAATCTATGCTAATAAATTTGAAAATCTCAAGAAAATGAATAATTTTCAAGATATTAATTATGTAAATTGACTCCAGAAAGTTGAAAAATTGAATAGAACAATGAAAATGAGACATTTTAAGACTGCCAAAAATTACCTTAAAATATGTCTGTGTTTTACAGGTAAATGCTTACAAACAATCAAGTAAAAAATTATTTACATGCTACATAAATTGTTCCCAATCATAATGAAAAAGGGAAATCTTGCAAGTACATTTTTAAAGCTAGCTAAATCATTGTACTTTAATAAAAAAAAGATGGAATAAAACACAAAACTTCACCTTATCCATGCTTATGACTTTAAATACAGCAACTTAGATAAAAACTAGCAAAGCGCAGTTGATAGTACATTTTAAAAATGAAGTCCCAAACTCTAGCTTAGTGGGGCATGCCAGGAACAGAGATGTGTCCAATGTTAGGGATTTATTGATTTAGTATGTGATTTCACTTGGTCAAATTAAAAAATAAATCAAATAATCATTTAGAAGTATTCTGAAATGAAATTTTTAAATATTATATATTCTATCCATACTCTATAATAATGATCCATAATTTTAAAAAGTTAAGTGCTAAGAAATCTAATGCAAGCAAGATTTCTACATGCAGTGAAGATAGAAGAAAACAGTAGGAGTTCAGAATCTTAAGGCTTGAATTAAATGCATGCCCTTGGAAATCACAGACACACTACAAATCCTAGTTCTAGGCCTGTGTCTTCTCATATCTGGGCTGTTACTAACCTTCTAAGAGACCAAGTGCAGCCTTATCTCTTTCCTGGCATTGGGGTGAGGAATCACTGGTGATTGTGCCTATGTGAACATAACGAGAAGATTGCATTTTAAAGTTTGTAAGCTTTGTTGAAAGATATTTATAGCACTATGTTGATCAACTCGAGGCATATATTTGAGTATCATGCAAATTTTTTGTTATTATTGTTGTTATTATCTCACGGGTTTTCTGACCATAATCCTGGGCTTAATGACTTAATAATAATTTGACTGAAATGGCAATAACCTTTCAAAATAAGTCACAGTGCTAGATGAAAAAACTACTGAGGGTGGGCCCAAGTTAATTGTGGAATAAGGCAAGAACAATATGGGAAAAAAACCTTGTGAGGATAACTTCTAAGGAGCCTCATAGTGTTTACTGAGCGTTAGCACGAGCTGTCTCTACTGAGCTTCATCATGGCCCGATGGTTAGCCAGGGTGGGCTGAGGAAACTGAGACATGGAGAAAGGAAAAGACTTCTCTGAGACAGTACAGCTAGTAAGTACCACCGCAGAAACTGGGATCAGGTCTTCTATGCCCTGTCTAGCTCGGAGTAACACCTGGCGATGGGGCGTCCACTGATGGCCACACCATGGACTACACTCCAGGAGTCAGGGCATCAGCACTGCACTTCAACAGCACGTAGGTTGTCATTTACTGTCCATAGGTGGAGAGTAAAACACCTGGATTTTGCTTCTTATTTCATTCATTGTAACTTTTTCATAACATTGTGTAAAATGCAATTGCTTTCATTTCTCTCAACTGCTTTAAACCTGGTGTAGGCTCCTGCTTGCCATGTTGGATGTGCACAGAATCCTCTACCCCTTTGGAATTCACCTACCAATGAGCCCATGAATTATACAGAGGTCAAAACAAGAGCATATTGACTTTCATCCAGAAAATGAGTGATTTTAAGGTTGTGACTTGTTTCCCCCCCAAAAAATGTTTAAGTCATAATTAACCCCTGGTGAATGTGGCCTTATTTGGAAAAAAAGTGTATTTGAAGATGTAATCAAGTTAAGATGAGGTCATACTAGAGTAGGGTGGGCTCTTAACCCAATGTGACTGGTGTCCCTGTGTGGAGAGATGAAGAAACAGAGACACAGAAACACACAGGGAGAACACCGTGTGATGTGGTGATGGGGACAGAGACTGGAGTGATATGTGTACAAACCAAGGAACCTCATGTACTTCCAGGAGCCACCTGAAGAAAATAGAAAAAGGCTGAACAGACTTTCTTCTTGAGTCTTAAAAGAGCATGGCCCTGCTGACACCTTGATGTTGGACTTGTAGCCTCCAGGACCAGGAGAGAATAAATAGCTGGTTTAATCTACCCAGTCTGTAGAAACTTGCTATGACAGTCCTAGGGAATGAACACACTTGATGGTGAAAAATCCCCACCTCCTATTTTATGATTGGGCTGCTTCTGGCTGTCACAGAATGTCACTAATATATTCTCACAAACTTAGCTCTCTAGGGACTCTGGTCTCTCTCAGTTGGTCCTCCATGGAAACTCACTCCACACACTGGTTAGCTTGCCCCACAGTGCCCCTTACTAGTGGCAGAAATTACTTAGTGCTCAGCAATTTCAGCTTCTCATAGAAATATTTTCCTATAACATGTGAGTAACCCAAGAGGTAGTTATGCCCCTCTTCATCCAGGGAATGGAATTCTCCACTACAGAATGCCAGGACAGTCTGAGGAGGCCTCTACCTTCATAAGCAAGTTTTCCCACTCCTTAAAAGCTTTGAGTTGATTACTAAATTCTTCCTTGTTGAAAAATAACCACAAGCTAGAAGTTTGGAGGAGGGGAAGAGGGCTGTTTATTTTAATTGGGGCTTTGTGGGTTTCATAGCTGTGATTCAGCTTCCAGAATTAACACAAAACATGAGTGAGAGCAACATCTTACCTTTCATTGACCCAAAATTCAATTTTATCTGATTCCCTTTCCATATAGGTTTGAGCAAGATTCTGGAAGCTATTCTAAAAATGGCGACTTTTATTGAGAGATTTGAAAAAAACAAATAGGCATAGAAGGACATTGAGCAGAATGGCACCACTTCACTCACAGCTTATGAAAATTATAAGGCTCGCGGTCAGCTTTTAGTACATTTTTATGGCCCAAATGGATGCAGGAAAAGAGAAGTAAAGAAAGAAATATTCATAGATGGCCTGGTCTCTCCAGTCCCTTGCTTTTGTTTTGTTCTGTTGTGTTTTTCTTTTTGATTTTGTTTTTGTTTTGCTGTCTGCCCACTTACATGATAAGTTCAAATCCTTAGCATGCCAGTCAGGATTCTATCGACCCAGCTGACCTCTCAGCTTCGTCCTCAGGCCTTCTCCTCCACAGTCACACTCCAGTGACTCCCAACTGCATGCCTTTGTGGGCTCCATTAGGGACTTGCTGTCTGCAGTGTATTTGCTCCCTCCTGGACGGCCTGTCTTCGTCTCACTGACTTCTATCGATCCTCAAGACTCACCTCAGATGACATCAACTCCTGAAGGCTTCCATGCTCTTCAGCTACTTCCAAATGGTGCTACATGTAACATAGAAGAGGAAAAGGAAGATTACAATGTGACTGTTATGTTCTGTAGCACCTTTCAGATCATGTGTTTTTATCAATGAGATTGACATTTTCCTTATGTGTATTAACACATTTCTCTTAAAATTTCTATACTTATATTGCCTTCATTTTCCTTTCACAGTGCACACTATTTTCTATTAACTTGTGTAAGTTACTTGTGCCTTAGATATATTTACACATAATATTTCAACTAGCCCTGGCTGGTGTAGCTCAGTGGACTGAGTTCAGGCTACAAACCAAAGAGTTGCTGGTTCGATTCTCAGTCAGGGCACAGGCCTGAGTTGCTGGCCAGGTCCCCTATAGGGGGGATGTGAGAGGCAACCACACATTGATGTTTCTCTCCCTCTCTTTTTTCTTCCCTTCCACTCTATCTAAAAATAAATGAATAAAATCTTTAAAATATATATATTTCAAATAGATTGCAAATATTTTTAAAGTTTCTTCTTTATCATTTCACATATTTATGAAATTTTTTGCATTAAGTTGATTTAGATTTTGATGGTACAGTGTTTATTTTTATTCAACATCTCATCACCTACTTATGTCAAAATTTTACAATTCGATTTGTTACTGTTATTTTTTTAATTAATTAAATTGAGGTGACATTGATTAATAAGATTATATAGGTTTCAAGTGTATAATTCTATGATACCTCATCTGTATTTTGCATTGTGTGCTCACCACCCAAAGTCAAATCTTCTGTCACCATATATGAGGTCTGTCCAGAATGTATTCAGTCAGGTAATATGAAAAATAAAGATGTTTATTGAAGAAGATACAAGATACAAGAAATGTTGTATTGCTCCATCATATTTTCCTAATTCCCACCAATGGTCTGAAATCTCTTCCCTTTCAGAAATCATTTTAGTTTTGGCAAAAGCCTGAAGTTACAGGCATCAAATCTGGGCCATAGGGGGCTGAGTCACCTGGGTGATTTGAAGTTTCACCAAAAAACTCTGCACGAGACCTCACACATGTGTGGGCATGTTGTCATGACAAATTTGCCAATCACCAGCTCCGCATAGGTGCAGCCTTCTGAATCATCCGAATAGTTTCTGCTGAGAAATATTCATGATTAATACAAAAATTTGATGCAGATTCATTGCTCTACTCACTCAGTCATTTTGAATGTGATGGCCACACAGCACACATGCTCACTCAATGGCGTCTACCACCCCCACTGACTAGTACAGTGAAGTCACCACTGTTCACCTATGTGCATTCCAATACACTCTCCTTGGCTGCCAGGATACATAGATGTTGTGTAATCTCTTGTTGTAATATTAACGATGGCTAGGCTTTGATCCCCTTTCCCCTCTACTACACCCCAATTCCCTTCCCTCTGTTAACCACCACACTGGTGCCTGTGTCTATGGGATTTTGTTTTTCTTATTTGTTCATTTATTACTTCCAGTTTTATGTCCTATTGGAAAAATTTAATATGATAAAATTTATGAATATTTTCTTCCATGGTAAAAATTGCTTTTTTGCACTTTCAAATTCTTTTATTTTATTTTGCTTTTTGCATTAGATTGTTAATCCATTTTACATTCATGTTGGTATATAGTTTGGAGGGCATGATGAGAATATACAAGAATTTTAAAAAGTATTGTAGTCATTTTACCAGCTGGGATAAAATGTCAGGGTTAAAAGCTGTTTCATCATAAAACTTTTCTTCTATTCTTTCAGTATCTAAAAATGAACAAAAGATGTTGAAATGAGCAATCCCAGATGTCTCAGCAGCTTGTACCATTTCCATATATTTTGATTCCACCATCCTATGTAGTCAAAATTAATGCCATGTGAACAGACTTAATTTACCACTTTGATGTGGTCATGAAGGTCCATCTATAATTTCAATGAATAAATGCCATGAAGAATCTGTTCGTCAAATGGGGGGCCCCTGGATGAGCAGTATCAGCTTCATTCAGAAAGTCTGCTGAACATAGGACTTGTGGGTCCTACATAGAACTATGGAAACAGAATCTTTGCAATTTGAAATCAAGCCCTTAGTAAATGTAAATACTAGGGTGCTCTAACCCTCACTCTGACTTTAGTAAAAAGTACTTTTTGATTTTAGTAAAAAAAGTAGTTTTTGCTTTGATTCTATTTCCAAAAGTCTATCAATTGTTCTTCCTTAACTCTTAAATAAGATGTGTCAGGGCTGTGAGCTATATGCATCCTGGCATTTGGTCTCAACCACTGGACTGATTAGAGTGAAGATAGCTCCCATCAACCAGCTAGTGCAGGGATGAGGAGACTATTTCCAAAGCAACTGTGGTAAATCTCCACCAAGCAGTATAAATGTGTTTCTTTCAGTGCATCAAAGACAGTATTGAATGCAATGCTCCACAGACTTTTGAGAGATGACAACATTATTGAAGGGACTGTTTCTTGCTTGGATGTCTGTTATCAAGCAATCATTTTGCAACTTTACTTAAGTTTCACGCTCACCCATTATTTCCATCCTTCGTGGCATTTTATTTTTATTTTTGCAGATGAAGATTGAGTCACTTGGCCATTCACAAACTAGCGAGTGTCAGAGCCAGAGCTCTGACCCGAGACTTCTGGTCCCAAAACAAAGGCACTGCCCAGTGCAGCTGCCAGGGTGCACCATGTGGGCTACCTTTCAGATGTGCTGATAATCTGCCATAAATCAGGTGTTAGGGAATCATGCAGAGGCCAACGGCTAAGAGAAAGCAGCGATCCATCTGTAAGCAGTTGGGACTGAAGACCGACTTTGTGTATCTGGAGTGTCTTAGATGCTCCTGGAAGGCAAGAGGCTGTGAATCCTCGCCTGTGTCCTGTGGTCCTAGTGACACTTCTTTTGCTGTCCCCAGTTTCTGTTAATGAGACTCTCCATCCCTGTTTGTTGTTATCACCCACAGAAACTCCCAAGTATTTCCCAAATAACGATTCAAACATTTTCATTCGCAAAGTTGGAGTTACGAAAATAAGAACACAAAGCATTTTATAATGTAATTAATAAAATTCATATGTAATGTTATAGTTTACAAGGATCTTCCACATGTTACTTCTCCAAGCCCCACAACAACCTATTGAAGGCATTACTGCTCTCATCTATGTCCGTATTGCAGATAAAGAAATTGAAATGGAAAATGCTGACAAGACTCTTTCAAAGTCAAAGAGGCAGCCTATGATTGGATACTGTGATCCCTGCTTCCACGAAGTCTTTGCTCTGCGCAATTTCCCCTGCATTCTCTCGTTGCTGCTACAACTTACCAATTGTTCCCCAGTGGAAGGGTTGCCCTTGTCTTTCTGAATAGGTGAGAGGCTGTGGTATTCATAGGAGGGTCTGAAAGGGAGAAATGCAGCCTAAGAAAGGTGATCGCAGGGGTGGAGAGTGAAAGGCAAGGTAGACGATCCTCGCACAGAGAGCTGCGGCCTTCAGAGGAGGCAGAACCTTCCCTGTGATGGCAGTTATTCCGTGGAAATGACAGTAATCAAAACCAGCACATAAATCATCGACACACACAGACTGGTGTCTCAGTTAAGAAAGGAGGACATTGTTCCTGTGACTGAATGAGAAAGATGCATGAAGGATGAGTCTTAGGATAGCGTGATACACTCTTTCTGGTTTTAAAGAAACACATAATTTTAGTTCTCCAGTTCTTCTATGCAACTTTTTGTGACAATAATAACTTCATTATCAGTTTAATTAACATTATTAATTAAATTAATATTAATATTTAAATTAATAAACTAATTTTCTAATCGGTTTAATTAATATTGGAAAACTGAACCCAACAAGCATCTGAGAACTTTCAGTCACTATTGAAAAAGGACTTATTAACCATATAGTTCTGTTTAAATTGTATGTATTTAACATGCAGTCGATATCTTAATGTCTGTGAGATGTTTCGTGCTTTTTATTTCTCTTAGTCATATATTTCATAAACGTCTACAAAATCTCTGCAAATTAGAAATTATGTTAGATTAAGAAAATAAAATCCTGCCCTAGCTGGTATAGCTCAGTGAGTTGAGTGCGGGCCTGTGAACCAAAGGATCACAGTTCGATTCCCAGTCAAGGCACATGCCTGGGTTGCAGGCCAGTTCCCAGGAGGGGACCCATGAGAGGCAACCATACATTGATATTTTTCTCCCTCTCTCCTTAAAAAAAAAGAATCACCATGAGGCTTTGGGTTTCCCTTTGTCACGCAAATTAGGAGGCCAGAAAGCAAGATGTAGCAGTGATGCAGAGCTCTTTCTTAGCACTTTGGAAGAATGCAGGAGACATACTTCGGGAGGAAAGGGGTGAAAGGACTGTTGCTGGTGGGCCATCAGGAGGTGCCATGTGGTTTTGGAATAAGAACTGGAGATCCCAGCAACGCAGCTGATAGTGCTGGGAACCGAGGGAGGCCTGCCAGCCGAGCACAGATGACTGGGAAGAACCGGGGGCTACCTGAGCCACAGACCTTTATTTCTTTTCCTGAGATACGGTACCCTGGGCTGGGCAAAGGGGGGAAAGAAGGACTATGTGTGTTTGTGGGTATTTTAAGGGACTTTGGGATTTTAACAAAGACATTAAATCATTACTCTTAAGTCTGTATAACTTTTGAATAAATAATTCCTTTCCTTTAAAAAAAATAAATAAATAAACTTTTGAAGATTAAAAAAAGAGAAAATAAAATCCTGTTAAGGATTTTTAAATATATATGTGTGTGGCTGTGTGTGTCATCTGATTTTTTTCATATGTTTTTTCTTTTTTATTTTTAATTAATTAAATTTTGAGGGGGTGACATTGGTTAATAAGATTATATAGATTCCAAGTGCACATTCCATGGTACGCAGTCTGCACACCGCACTGTGTGCCCACCACCCAAAATCAGGTCGTCTTCTGTCACCGTGTATGTGGCCCCCTTACTGTTGCTGTCAGAAGTCATCGAGCTGTTGTAATTTAATCAAAGTGACATGGGATGATCATTTCATTGAAATTGAAACTGACAAATGAAAAACACTCATCTGAAAAAAATAGCTTAAAAGTGAATATGCATAAAGCCCTTAGGGAAAGGTCTATCATGTAGAAAGTGGCCTCTACTCGTAGCTATCACTTGTGTTGTTATGATTCTTACTATTAAAATCTTTACCTATTGTTGTTTTTACCTCCCTACACACGATGCTCTAGCTACTATAGTCCATTTGTTCTTTTTTAAATAAAATGTGGACCTATTTAAGGTATACATGATATTTTGAAATACATATGTGGTGAAATGCTTACTACAGTCGAGCTAATTAGCATCTCTATTTTCTCCCACAGTCACCACCTGTGTGTGTGGGTGCTGAGAACACCTGGCATCCCACTCTCCTAGCAAATTCATGGTGCACAATGCAGCATTGGTATCTGTAGTCATCTTACCATACCTTATCAATTTTCCAGATTTATTTTGAATTCTGTTAAAAATATTTCCAAGCCATAAATTATTTAAATGTAGTTCTTGCTTCAATAATAGTTACTCATGCCCTGACCGGTGTGTTTAGTGGGTTGGGTGTCATCCCAGAAAGCGATAGGCCCCTGGTTTGATTCCCAGAGCATGTGCCTGGACTGTGGGTTTGGTCCCTGGTCAGGGCATGTGTGAGAGGCAACCAATAAATGTTTCTCTCTCACGTCAATGTTTGTCTCCCTCTCTTCACCTCTCTCTTATCATAAATAAGTGAAATCATTAAAAAATAATTAGTTGTGCTTGTATTGGGGTTTTATAACTTACTAGGGATATTCACCAGTATTGTCTTTACGTATCCTCTCCATGAATGCTCAAAACCACTGCTACATTAGACGAGTGGAAATCGGCACAGGTCAGGTGAATTTTGCAAGCTGTCAAATATTATGTTAGAGAGCTGGGTGTGAATGTGTGTGCCTCCTTATTATTAAACTCTACTCCTTCTCTAGTGCTATTATTAGACTGTCTCAGAACTTGAACTACAAGCTCTAAAAGCACTTGAACTACACTGTCTCTGCCTTTCCACTTAAGGAAAATTATCCTGGAGTTGAGCAGCTCTTTTTTTCTCTCCCGCATCTTACATTACTGAATTTTTGTCGTCATCCGGTACCTCTCTCATTTCTGTGCTCCTTATTAAAAAAACGTAAAGGGATTATTTTGTGGCCTGTTTTGCTGTTCTTATAGGTTTATATCACACTTTTCATTCTCAGTTTTAATTCACATTTAGTTTGCTTCATTGCTCATGTAATTTTATATTTGAAAGCCCGATAAAATCAATATAGTGCCTCAAGATACGCTATTGGGAAATTCATTCATTCATTCAGCACATCATAAGGGCCCCAACTGTAAGTGTGGCAATGAGGAGGAGGCAGCACTGCCTCGGGCTCTTTCCTCAAGAATCTCACTGTCTATTGTAGGAGGCCAGGTTCCTGCTCCCAGGCAGATGCAGTGCAAGCTGTAGAGCCACCAGGCACCTGCCATGAGGTTTCTCCCGGCTGAGACACCAGGACACCAGGGTTGGTCAAGTGAGGGGTGGAAGCCCCATAGATCCCACACACATCCCCACACATCCATGCCTTACTCATTACCAACATCCCCTACCAGAGCAGTACAGGTGCTGAACCACATTGATGCCCCATCATCACCCAAAGTCCGCAGTTCACATTAGGGTTCACTGCACTAAAAACCTTCTGAGCTCCATCCACCTAATCACCCCTCACCCCCAACCTTTGGCAACCGCTGATCTCCTTGCCGTCTGCATAGTTTCCCTCTATTTACATGGTTGTGCATTCCAGGAGTCATCTAATTATGGTGGAGTTCAAGGCTGGTTGTATTTATTCTTTTCCACATTTTCTCAGTTTTGTGCAATTGTAATTATGCAATTTCATTTTAGGAAAAGAGGATGCTACAGAAAAAATTGCACTATGATTTTTCCTGAGAGCATCCATGGATTTTAATGAATATGAAATATTTGAATAAGAAAAGGAAAACATTAAAACCGTAGGGTGAAAGACACTTCTTTCCTACTGTGAATGTAGGTAACCCAGAGGGGCAGAAGGAACCATATGGGCTTTCCTTGTTCAGTGTGGAAAGAAATGAAATGGGGGCGAATATATATTTTCTATGGTTTTCAAAAGGGAGAACCAAGAAAGGCAGAAAACAGATTGTCACAATGATACGCTGTGCATTGAAAACAGTGAAGGCAAGAAGGTTTAAAGTCATTGTTTCTAGCCACCTCTCGGTGGAAGAAGGTAATTCTTGGTAATGAACAGATTCTCCCTGGAGGAGATAATTGAGTCATCAGGGGAAGATGGGACATTGATGGGGATTCAGACTCCGGAAAGTTTATGAGAAGTGCTTTAAAACTACGAAGTGTTCAATTTAGGGATGGAGGAAGCTAACTTGCCACTCACTTAATTACAAAAGCCACGCAATATGAACTTGAGCGTTGTGGTTAAGGTAGATCCGGGCAAGCGAAGAGATTGTCAAGTGAGAGTCGAGATATGGAACACGTAATTAACATGTGGGAGGTGACAGCTGCTAATCAGGATTCCGCTTGCTACAAGGTAAACAAAAGAATGATGCAATAATAAATATAAAAAATAAAATGTTAAATTGCTTTTTTGTCCTCAGCAAATGGAGAGCCATCTGAAGCAATATCTGCCTTTTATTCACTTTTTGATGTTTCTCGCTTATATAACTATTTCTTTATTTGGGTTTCTAAAGGATTGAGCAGCAGGGCGGTTAAAATTGCACACATTGTAATGCAATTGTTGAAAAATAGAAACAGTTTACAAAGTAAAAGACAATTTAACTGGTAAGAGGGGAAAACATCTTTCTAAACTAATGTTATAAGAAATGAAATTTGATGACTTTCACTCTTCAGTGATGGAGTTTGCAGATCAAATGAGCAGGCTGTGCTGAAATTCTAGAACCAAAGTCCCACTGATGTGAGGCTCAGTCTAATTGACTCTTTAAGGGGCTAGAGAGAAAGAAATGGAATGTGAAGCATGTCATTGGGACTTAAGGACATCATAGACAGTAAAGACCTTTTTTTCTTCTTCCTTGAAGCAGTTGGAAATGAGTAAATGCTTTCAAGACACAGTGTTTCACTCAGGGGGCAGCCTAAGAGGGTGAACTAACAGTGGGCTTTAGGTTCAGAAGGACTATCGTAGTTCAAATCCTGACCCTGGTGCTTGCCAATAGTATAGCTACAGCAAGCTATATAACCTATTTCAAGCTGTTCCCTAAATTTGCAAAAGAGGGATACTAAGAGGCCACTGACAAGATGGTGAGGATTAAAGAAGACAGACCATTTCTAAAACATAGTAGAGTTAATTCAAAAACTTCAAAATCATTCAATAAATACTAATGCCTAGTCTTATTGGGAGACACTTAACTCTTTTTATTTTTTTATTCATGGATTATAGTTAGTTTTAAAAAGAGAAAGAAAAAAACCCATCTATACATTAAAAAAAAAGAAAAATTTAGGCACTTTCTCATTAATTTGATCATCAATTTGGAATCAGTTCCCATCTGGCAACTCTACACAAGCAAGAAGGTAAAAATCCAAGGATCAAGGGTTGTTGGTTTTGTGTCTTCTTATCTTTAAAACTTCGTGAGCATCAGGCAAACACAATCTTATTCATCCCATGACATATCTTTTATTGTCCCAAACACAGATACAGCCTACAATGCAATCCTTGCTATTTTTTATCACCTAAGAGGTATTGTAATTTAAAGAAGATGACTAGTGGTAGAATTATTGAAAAAAGCACAAAGGACTATAATAAATAATATTAAAAAAGCACATTCAGAAATTGCCAATCTACACTATTGTATATTTCTGTGAAGTTATTGTTTTCTATGCATATATATTTGTTTTAAAGAATACAATGTCATTAGAAACATTTTTGATGGGTGACTTTTTCTCTACAATTATATTTTCTTGAATAAGTATGTCTTCTCCCATATGATGATTCCAATTGATACACAACTTTCCAAATAAAAATGAACAGCATCCAGACTTGTGAACTCAGCCTTGCCTGAGTAGCTACACTTAGCCTTTGTAATTAGTCTCTTCCTCACACTGATTCCATGTCTACTCAAGCCTATTATCTATACAATTCTACTCTTGGGTCTCCCTATCCCAGGAAAAGATGCTCTGGTCTGGCACAAACTTCAGTCTCCCTAGGAAAGGGCTTGGCAGGTACCAAACCCTTGTGATGTTTTAATTCTACTGCAGGTAGTCTCCCACATAGGGAGAGATGCCATCTTTAAAGCTATAGATTGGCTTTATCTTCTGTCTCTGCAAATCATGACCACTTCATCTTAGAAAATTCATATAAACTTTCATTTATGACACCTGAAGCATACCTGGCTATGCTAGTGGTTCAATCAGGCCTAACTGTTCTCCTCAAAGGACATTTGGTAAGGTCTGAAAACATTTTCCATTGTACAGCTGTGGGGGAACATTACTACTGGCATCTAGTAGATAGCGGCCAATGATGCTGCTAAACATCCTACAATGCACAAAACACCTCCACCCACCAGGATAAAAAATTATCCAGCCTGAGATATCAATAGTGCCAAGTCTGAGAAATCCTGTTCTACAAACTAGTCCACGTTATTTGATTCTTTTATATATGTAAGTCTTCTGCTATAATTTCAATAAATAATAGAATAAATACGTACAGGGAATTAAGTACCCTCATTTTGGTATAATTAACTTTCCTGGAAAACCTCTTGGGACCTTAGATTAACTGTAACCTTTCTTGGTGGTAACACAACACTTTCTCCTGAGGCCCAGCCTGTTGGTTGGTAAGGTGGGGAAGAGCTTAATGTGGAGGTAGTGACAATATATCCACTTTGAGCAATGACCACTGTACCAGTTATTCTATGTCTATTATCGCATTTACTCTTTTAAAAGATTTCATTTATTTATTTTTAGAGAGGGGGAAGGGAGGCAGAAAGAGAGGAAGAGAAACATTAATGAAAGAGATAAATGTTGATCAGTTGCCTCTCACATGAGCCACAACCAGGGACTGAACCTACAATCCAGGCATGTACCCTGACTGCAAATGGAACTGGAGATTTTTCACTTTGTAGGATGATGTCCAACATCTGAGCCACACCAGTCAGGGCTTATTTAATTCTTAAAACAATCCAGAGAGGTAGGTGTTTCCATTACTATTGCTATGCAAAAATTACACTAAAAAGTTAGATGCTTAAAACAACCATTATATTTGACATAGAGTTCTGGGATTTCATAATTAAGGGAGGGATAATGTAGGGAAGGATCTTGGTTGAGATCATACCTGTGACTGTGGTCCATTGTTGCATCTGCTACAGTCATCTGAGAACTCACACAGGCAGGCCAGCCAGAGGGCTCACCTGCATGGTTGGCAATTGGTACAGGATGCCGGGCCACCGCAGATGTTTAACAGAGCACCCACATGCTGCCCCTCCAGGATGCTGGCTTCAGGGGAGTCAGACTTCTTTCACAGGGGCCAGTTCTCCCTTGGGTGTCTGACCAGAGGGACATTCTTGATCCTTCTCTGAGCTGGCCTCAGAAGTTAAGCAGCATAAGTGAGACACCGAAGTCACTCCAGGTTGAAGGAGAGAAGATATGGAAACTGCGTTTCAGTGAGATGAGGGTCAAAGAATTTTAAATGCACCACAACAGTAGTATTATCCGCATTACAGATGAAGAATGTAAAGACAAGGATAAGATGTGGGGGTTAACTTAACTCCCTGCCGTCCATCCCAGATGCAGTCTCAGCCTAACCACTTCCTCGACTGGTGAGAGCAAAGGTGAGTAGGATAACACAGCCTCAGCAGGAGACAAGCAGGTAGGACCCTCAAAGATCTGCACCCCACGGCCTCTGAGACACAGCCTCTGAGAACCGCTTTCCTCTCTGTGCTTGTCTGGTCACTACCCCCAGACTTCTACCAGAGCTCTCCCTAAGCCTCCTTGTGCCCTAAGGTGACAAGAGCTGGCTCTGAACTTCAGCTTGTTTATCAGAGATGCTCAAAAGTTAAATATCTCTCTCTTGCTAGACTACCAACCCTGTCTGTCCTTCCTGCTCCGTGTTGAGCCGCTGATGGTGAGTGGCTATACTCTGTATTCAAACTATAAAATTGTACAATTTAGTTTACATTTTTAGAAGTATTTCTTTTGGACCATAGGATGTTAATAGATAGGTCCTGGGATCAGGAATTTTGTCCAAGCAGGTCTGAGAAATGGTGAGCATTCAAGGTGGCATTTTCTACAGGGCTCCTCAGCACTGTGAATGTACTTACTGATGAATGTTGCGTGTAAGAGGAGTATGTGGTTCCACAACTTTTCAAAATTACCTGGGTGTGGAAACATTAATTGAACAGAGAGCCTCTTCATATCTCACAAAGTATTTGTCTTCCCCAGAAATGTTGGTAAATACGGTTATGACCGACACCCCACAAGACTGGAGTCAGTCCTAGGTTAGAAGCACAACCAAATGACTTTGGGCAGATCCTGTCTCCTGGGACTTATTTCCTTTGTATTTAAAATGGGACAGTATCTAGGATTATCCCAAAAATCTCCTGAGAGAATTTAAATATACCTGGTCCAACACAATAACTCCACCTTTTAATTACAAAGTAACTTATTACAAAATCATAAGCATGCAATTCTGTAACATAGGAATATCACACTCAAGCACACCCTATGGCATTTTAGGTGAAATGTGTGAATTAAAACTATAAATTATTACATCCATGTTATTATCCTACCAACCACACTTAAGCAGGCCTTACTTGTGCTGGACTCTGTATATACAATTTTGGCATATAGGAAAAAGGAAATACACTTCATTAAAAAAATTGTGCCTGAAGTTTTGGGGACATTTTGAGAGTGTTGTAGCTAAGAACCCAGCAATGGTCATAGCCTAGTTGCCAATAAGTCTTAGCTTCTTGTTTTTCTGAGAGAATTAGTGTTAAGAAACAATTACAGATTTAAGCTTAAAGAATAAACTTTCCCTATCATTCCATTGCTAGATACTTCAAAGCAGAGTTCTGGAATCAGATCGATTTGGAGTGGATGGCTTAGGTTGAGAGATCAAGTTTGTCTTTGTACATGTTAATGAATGTCACTCACATGCCTCAGAGAAAATTTGAGGCCAACAAACTGAGATATAGTGGAAGAGAGAGTGAAAGAGATAAGCACTGGAAGACTGAGGGAGAGACAAGGAGGGGTCACCAGTCCCAATCTGATTCTATTTTCCCACATCTCTGAGGGTGGCAGGTGAGAGAGAGAAAAAAAAATAATAATGAAAGAAAGGAGGTTGAAAATACCCATTTTTCAGTAAATGAGTGCATTTTATTGGACAAACCCTCACCCCAAGGATGACTCTAAACACTGGATTTAAAAGGGGGACACGAATGAGAACCACAAAGTGGGTAGGACTTGAGTGTCCAAGACCCTGGAGCGAAGGGGAGCTCACAGAGGTGAGCCTCTTGTTCTCTGCACCATTTCCTCTGGAGATATTTGCCACTCCTTATGCTACAGGACTAGAGATTGACCAGAAAGTAAAGGCTCTGAGGGTTAGTTCACAAACTTGGGAATTTCCAGGGTGCAATTCAAAACCCACCCCTATACACAGAAGGCAAAGAGAGAATAAAGGAAGAAGCAAACCACACCTGGGGGGTGGGTGGCAGGTTTCTGAAGCCAGGAAACACATTGCAACAGCTTGTTTTGGGTGGCTGCAAGGAGAGTAGCTCTCCACCAAACCTGCTACCAGAATCTTAAACATTTCAGTATGGTGGGGGTATCAAACTCATTTTCACCAGGGACCACATCAGCCCCGTGGTTGCCTTCAAAGGGCTGAATATAAATCAACTCCTTAACAGTTAAGGAGTAGTTACATTTACACAGTCCTAAAATTATTTCGGCCCTGGGCACAGTGGGCAGAGCCGATGTTCCAAGGGCAGGGGAGGGGCAAGAAGACACTGATAGCCTGGGTCCAGTGCTTGGGTCCACTGGTGGTCACATCTCCTCCATGGTCTCCTTCGACACTGAGCAGTAGGCATGGCAGCTGTGGGGCTAGAGGAGCAACATCTGAACTTCTTGGCTCTTAAGACAACCAGGGGATAAGGATCCAAGATCCAAAAGAAGAGGAGAGGAGAGGAGAGGAGAGAACCCATGTTCTGTATTATTTATTCCTTAAAATATTTGCTAGTTCCTAAATGTCATTGGGTGAGAAGCTAAGAAGCCAACTTGGCAGAAATCAACAGTCATAGGCTATAGAAACCCATCAGAAGCCACTGTGGTCACACTGTACTGGGTAGTTGCTATTATAAATGCCAGGACCTCAGTTAAGGCACCCCAAATTGACCAGGTCACCCCAACACCGAAATTCATCCCCACATCATCTCAGTCTATGATTGGGTCCAGGGATCTGCCCTGTAGGCCTTGTTTTCTATTGAGAAAGTTGAGTTATTTGTGATTAAAGACATTACCTATTGTCTCTAACATTGTTTCATCTCCAATAACAATATGAAATATTCAATAAAATTACCAGGTATGACAAGAGATAAAATAGCTCAAATTAATTGGGAAGTGGGGGGAGAAAGACAATACAAAAAAAAAGCCATTGTTAATCTACGTATTGATGATATTATTACACACAGACTTTAAAATAACTGTAAATAACCTGTTCAAAAATATGTTTCTAAC
>PVKM010009195.1:0-37397 GCA_004027735.1 Carollia perspicillata | reverse complement strand
AGTAACACTGTTCTGTCCAACCTTCAGCTTGTCTGGAATGAATGCTTACTTATCTGTAGACATACCAGTACCCATTTCATAGGGCTGACGGGGGCTTTACAGAACTTAATATGTGAAAAGCCTTACAACAGTGTCTCTTACATTGTATGAGCTTAAAATTGTTAACTGTCATTTTAGTAGGTGGTGAAATAGAGTAAGCATTCCAAGTAAGGGGAACTCCAGGAGCAGATGGCTTCAGGAGGACTCAATTGACCATTTTTGTGAGTTTCCTAGGAATGCTACAACTTATCAACACAAGCCAGGTGACTTTAAACAAGAGACATTTATACCCTCACATCCCTGGAGGCCATATGTCTGAAATGAAGATGGCAGCCCACACACTGTTCCTCAAAAGGTTTTAGGGAGCATGCTTCCTTAATTTTTTCAGCCTCTGGTGACTCCTGGTGTTTTGGGCTTGGATAACTCCAAGTTCTACAGCCATGTAAACATGGCCTTCTCTCCTGTGTTTCTCCCCTTCTCTTCTCTTATAAAGACAGATGTCATTAGGTTTAGAGCCAACCCATTGACTTCTTTTTGATATCCTTAATTTAATTACATCTGCAAAGACTCCTTTTTCAATTAAGGTCAAATTCACAGTTCCAGTTAGAGACATAACCTTGTAGGGGCCACCCTGCAAGGTAATATACCTATTTATAAAAATTTAAAAATACTTAAAAGGGAACTTTAACATAGAGTTAGAAAAATAAAAAATGTGTCTTTCAGTACCTGGAAAAAAGTTAATAATTTATTTTAGTGACATAGGCAAACCATTGAAACGTTGAGTGACAAGATGAAAGCTGTGACTTAGAAAGATGAATCTGGTGGCCAAGTCCAGAATTTGCTAAATAAGGAAGAAATTAGAGACAAAGACTGGTTAGGAGATGAGTGTGGGAAATCCCCAGTGAAGTTAAGACTTGGTTCAGGGTCATGATGCTGGAAATCAGAAAACTATTTTGAGGTAAAAATTTAAAGAAGTTTATAAAAAGTTGGTTGGGAGTGCTTAAGAATGGGGGAGAAGATAAGGGTTCTTTTCAGATTACAAGCATTAGTTACTCCAGTAATGCTAGTAGCTTTTTCAAAAGTAGAATTAAGCTCATAGAGGAAGCAATTATAAGGATAAGGTGGTTAACTTTTGTGTGAGCATATTGAATTTGTGTTGGGTATTCAGAACTACATCCTAGAAAAGAATAAGGATTTGAGATTTGCAGTCATTTTTTATAATTTTGATTCATAAAATAATAGTGTTCCTGAGAGAGTTTAGAGCCAAAGGCTTTGAGAGACTCTGTTCAGAGACGGTCCTTAAAATACCATATATAGTAATGTTACTGGGGATCTTGGCTAACAAAGGAGGAAAACTATAAATTAACTTTTATTCAACCATTCTGCCAAAACTCATTTATGTAAGATAAAATAAATATAATAACTCATCTCCCTTTCCATCGTTATTAGGGAAATGGCTTCACTTCAAACCACTTTTTTTCTAAGCTGTAATTACTTCAGTGTCTGTGGTATCTGGTCATCTCAACAAAGCATTCTGTCAACATTCGGGGTCATTTCAATCTATCATCTTGAAAACGGTCAAACCTGACTTGCCCCCAGTTTTTTTGGTTTGTTTTCTTTGCCAACATACTTGTATTCTGCTTTTTGCAGATGGACAATATTGATTTGCCATATTAATATGACAGCTGATACTAACTTTAAAACCTCTTAAAATATTAGTATCATGGGAATATGCTTTGCCAGTAGAGTAATATTTCCAACAAAGAAAATCTACTCTCTTATTTACTACATTGTTGTCAAGAGCTGTATCGTCAGAGATTTAAAAAGAAATGGTATATAATTTACAGAGAGGGAAGACAAATAATCAATAACAAATAAATAATAAATAATTCATTACTAACAGAATTAATGTCAGGTTGTCCAAAGAGGGGAAGGAAAATGGGAGGGGGGGGGAGTTTGGCAGGAATCAGTACAGATGTGGGACAACCTTCATGCAGGTCATTTGCACTTATCAGCAAGTGCACATTCAGAAAGGGTATCTTCAAGTTAGCATTTCTCAAAGCGTGATTCTTGGGCCGCCACTACCAAAATCCTAATTAACTAAGGGGTTTAGTAAAAAGACAGATCTCTGAACTGTAATTCTGAGGATTTTTTAATGAGAGATTCTTATCTGCTCTGTGACTGTGGACACAACACTCTAAAGCCTGTTAGAAGTCAGTGAAGTAAAAACCCTGGCTAGCCAAGAGCCAGCACTGGCCTGAAGTGATCAGAGCAGTTGGAGCTGGTCCTGCCTGTGGGTCATTGTCCCCTGAGGACAAACTCAGCGTGGTGGGCAGCAGGGACCTCCTGTCAGGCTACAGTGACCCTCAGAAAGGTTATATGAGCTTTACCTGCAAAGTAAACCAACTACTGGACAAATTAGCTATGAAAAAAAGTGACACGGTGCTATGAGAATTTATAATAGAGAACACTAATCTATTTCTGGCTGTTATACAAGCTTTCTCAAGGAAGTATTAATTGAATGAAAATCTGAAATGTGCATCAACTCAGGTATGGAGCTTGGAGCTTTCTGTGGAGAAAAGGCATCATGTACACGGTCCTGAGGTAGGAAGAGGCATGGTGCATGCTAATTGACCTGAAAGAATTTGGACAGAGAAGGAATAAGTGAGTGCTGGCCCTGGAAAGATAGATGAGAGAAACCAGGATAAGCACCTTTGGAAGCCATGTTATAGATTTTAGTGTTTCTCTTAAGAGTAACGGGAAATCAATGAGAGGTTTTAAGCAGGAAATTGACATGATCAGATTTGCATTTTAAAGATATTACTCTAAGTTATTTAGAGGGACAGACTGGGAAAGCAAAAGTTGATAGAGACAGAACAGGTAGGAAGTCTTTGTAAGGTCCATGAAGAGGAATCTGGCATCGATGGTGGAGCTGAGGGTAGTCTAAAGGGCAGTTATAGGGGTAGTGGTAAGAGTCATGCCTTGGATGCAGAAAAGTGAGTGGCTTTTAGAAGCATTCATGAAATAATATGACTTGAAAACTGATTACATGTAGGACTGTGAGACAGAGATTTCAACAATAACATTCTAGTTTGCGTTTGCTCATCTAATAGATGGATGGATAAGAGATTTGACCTTAGCATACACATATGAGGATATATAGATGAATGATAAATAGGTATATAAGTTTTATATTTTGTGTAGTATTATTCCAAACATACTAACAGAAAAGGACATAGTATAAGTTTGTTTAGTCAGACTTTGGGTCTTTTAGTCACAGGGAGCTGACATTCTTTTCAGAAAGTCCCAGAAGACATTAACAGAAGAGTATGGTCAAAAAACATGTCCCTGACCATTGTGGTTCTTACCAGCCACGACATATATGAAGAGCTATTTCTTTTGCCCAATCATCTTGCCCAAATACACTCAAAGTTCAAACTAACACCTGAATCAGTGAGACAGTATAAGACAATAATTAGCATGTAAATTTTGGAATATATATTACGGATGGACAAATCCTTGTTCTGATGTTAGGACCTTAAACAATTTATATATTTTTGCATGGCAATTTTTGATAAAAATATAAAATGTTATAATAAAACTTACTTCATAAAGCTGCTATGAGAAGTAAATGAGCTACTGTATGTAAAGTTTAGGAGAATGACTTACATTAGACCTCCTGATGTCTACTTATCTCTTCAGTGTTATGGTAACCATATTAAGAGCCTTGTACATGATACTAAGATCTTGAAAAACTCTGGTCCAAAGGTATTTTCTGAGAATATATTCCCACTATACTAAACAGGGCTGGAAAAGGACAAAGTTTCAAAATAGAAATCATGATTTCTATTTTTGGTAAGTTTATTTTTAGCTGACTGCGAGGTATCTAAGTGACTATTTTGAGATATCTTTGAGCTATATAGTTTAGAGAAGGTCTGGAATAGAGATAAGAATTAATGATTGTCAGCATATAGAAGGAAAAGGAAACCACTGATGTGATGAAATCTCTTATGAAGGTAGTATATAATTATGTTGTGCTATGAGTTTCCTGGGAATCAGACTCTGAGAAGGAAATTAGCATGTAGGCTGTTTAATAGAGAGTGTTCTCAGGATCAAAACATATAAAAGAGAAAGAGTGAGGATTGCAAAGTGGGAGAAGCTGGACTATGACAAAATGACTATATAAAAAGGGCCCAGGTGACTCCAGAGGGAAGCAGAAACCAAAATAGAACATAAGAACTGTCCAAAGTTAAGGGATGGTTAGGGGCTTTCATAGTCCTAGGTTGACAAATTATTGAATGAATTTTTATCCCAAAGACAAGGACTCTCTGCCACATTCTCAGCATCTGGGAGATTGGGTCCTTTCATGCTGACTTTGAGAAGAAAGTGACATCATCCACCACAATTGGAAAAAAAAAAAGACGTTAAGACAAATCCTTGAAGATATTCAACTTTTAAAGGTCCAGGAGGTTAGGACAAGCCAAAAACTAGAATTAATAGGGAAAAGGGGGCCAATTACATAAAAAGATAAATGATATATTGGGTAGGAGATGCTAAGAATAAGAATATAAGAAACAATACTACAAAATATCAAAGGTTACTGTGTGTGAAACATAAAAATCTATTGTAAAGCAAAAACTACACCCAAAGAAAGAAGATAGAAGAATATATTAAAGACTAGAGAGAACTAAAAGTACAGAAAAATAATCAAACTAAGTGTTAATTATTTGAAATAAATTAATGAAAATGTCAAATTGTAATCAATATTGACCAATAAAAACCCAGAAAAGTCTCAAATAACTTAAATCAAGAAGAAAAAATAAGGCATCACCAGTGATCTTAAAATACATATAAAGGCTTATAAGGGAATATCATGAACAAATGAGAAAGTAAATAACATAGATGAAATGAGCAAATTTCTACAAAGGCATAAACGATCATAGCTGACTCAAGAATATGTAGAATGCCTGAATAGAACAATAACAAATTAAACCATTGAGTTAATAATTTAAAAGTGTTTCCACAAAGAAAAACCCAGACCTTATGGTTTTACCAGTGAATTCTACCAAAATTTTAAAGAAGAATTAATATCAATCTTTCCTCAAATCTTTTAAAACATAAAAGAGGAGGGAACCCATCCCAGCTCATTCTATCAGGCCAGTATTAATCTGATGTTAAAACCAGAGAAATACATCATGATAAAAGAAAATTATAGACCACTATTTTTTATTATTATAGATATTTATATATGTATATATCTACAACAAATTAATAGCAAACCAAATTCACTAACATAACATACCACAATTAAGTGGGGTACAAAGTTGGTTTAAAATTCTAAATTCAATCAGTGTTATAATATTAATATAATAAATGAAAAAAACTTATGATTATCTCAATATAACCAGAAAGAGCATTGGACACAAATCCATGATAAAAACATCCAACCAATTAGGAATAGAAAGAAGGTTTCTTAACCTGTGCTCTCTGAAGGACAGTTACTGTGCTCACACCACATCTAAGTCCCTATCTCCCTTAGGGCAGAGCATCTACACAAATTATTTTAAATTCTTATGCATGAGGGATTTCTCGGTTCTCTCCTATTTTAACACTTTATTCAATTATTCATTTATATCAGTAAGGACTCATGGGTATCTATTTTATGCTTTGGGCTATAATCTAATGCTACTTTGCTAAAATATACCAGCTTTAGCCATTGGGAGGTCTTTCAATTGTCTTCTATTGCCCCTTTGATACTTTCCATTAGCATGGGTTTTTTTTTTATTTGTTTCTTTCTTTTTAGCACATCCTTACTTTCTGGCACTATGAGATGCTCTGAGAGTACCTTTCCTGCTCCAGCCACTTGTCTGAGGATACATGTTTCTTTTATTAAAGAATGGCATTAGATACCAAGACCTCTCTGGTAGGCGTGCTCATTGCTTCTAGGATGCTATTTGTCTTATGTACCCCTAGCTGACAGAGGAAGAACATACAGATGTTTATACTAACCTAAGTCTATAACATATTTATAAGTATTTTAATATGTGACCATTTATATTCAAGCTATTAAGCTAAATACATTAAGTTAAATATGAGTTCTTACTGACGTCTTTCTCCAATGCTATGCTATTACCACATAAGTCAGTCTAACCTCTTCTCTTTTCTTACTTGCAAATTCCTACTTCAACCATGAGAAACTGGGCTCGTGCCACCTACCACCATTTATTTAATTGTTTGGCTCCAGTATACATAGACAGTCATGCAGTGCATAAGGATGCTTCAGTCAATGATCATGTATACCATAGTGGTTCCACAAAAATTCCTATTATTTGGCAACATCATAGATTTATGATGGCATAGTGTAACACATTACTCACCTGTATGTGGTGATGATGCTGTAAAGCAAACCTACTGCACTGCCACGATATAACAGCCCAGCGTACACAATTATGCACAGTACATAATACTTGATACTGGTAATAAATTACTGTTACTGGTTTATGTCTTTACCATAGTTTTATCATTGTTTTAGTGTACTCTTTATACTTACAAAAATTCTGTCAAATGGAATGCCCTGTTAAGTTGGCAGCCACCTCACACGTCTTGTGTTTACTGCAACTTTAGATCACATAATTTCCCTTGATTTAATGTGATGTTGGTTTGTACGGCAATGTGCTGTTCAGGCTTGTAGCCTAGAGGCAATGGGCTATACCATACAGCTTAGGTATGTAGTAGGCTATGCTATCCTAGGTTTGTGTAAGTGTACTCTGTGATGTTCGCACAACCACACAATTGCCTAATGACACATTCCTCAGAACGTATCCCCATCCTTAAGTCACATGACTGGACAGCAGTATTGAAAATCCTAACCCCCACACACCCCCTACATATTCTTGGCAAACTTTCTAGGTGCTTCTTGTACACATCGAAGTGACATGATGGGTTAATAACAGCGAATAAATAATTTCCAAATCTAATCATATACATGTTTTCTTCTTTTATAAGATTAAAAAGCCTGTCTTGTTAAAAAGATCATAACTTTGTAATTTTCGTATTTTAAATATTTAATACTAAGTATTAAAATTAAACATAATTTATAATAACTTTAATTTTGAGACTAATCAATAATAAGAGGGAAGTAAATAGTCATAGCAGTAATCACAATGATTTTTTTCTGCCTTCTCTTTCTTTTTTGTTAATCACAGGTAATAAATTTCTCATTCCGAATGTAATTAGGTGATACTATCCAATCCACCTCTTCAGTCTTTACTTATTAATAGAAATAAATGTAATTCATTAGGAAATGTAAAAACATGAGTAGTTCACTGCCTAAGGGAAAGAATATTTGAGTCAGGCCTTAGAATCTAACAATGACCTACATAAACAGGCTCAAGGGGGAAAAAAGGTGGAGGCGGTTTAGCTTAGGGTTGTCTCACAGGAATCCAAGGGAGGGAGACAGGCAGGTCACAGAAAGAAGCTAAAATGAAAGATTCCATGTCATCTTGACTTTTGTTTTAACATCTCCATTATTCTCTGTGAGTCATCTTTATTTTTTCCTCCTGGCCTCCTTGGTTCATATGCCTGATAAAAAATGGTTGTTTTATGCTTCCTGAACTCGTGCTTTCCTTGTTCAGCCTCTCAAAACAACACTCTTTTCCATGTACACATTTCCAGGAAGAGACTCTGAGAGGTCTCTGGTTTAATTAACCAAGGCTATAAGCAAGAGAAATGCACTGGTGTAAATGACTGCCAAGGCTGACTTTGTAGAGGAGGCAGGGTAAAGAAATAATGGCCATGACTGGGCAGAATCTCTAAACGCATTGGCTATAAAGTTTAGTAAGACACTGCACTTGGAGTTCTGTTCTTCAACACAGTAACACTACTACTAGGCTGATTTCTGCCTTTTGAAAGTGAGTAGGTCTATTCCTTGAACGATTTCTCTGTACATTATTTTGCCCAATACCTTTTCGTTTAATTCCTGTAACATTACATTCATTTATCCTTGCTTAGTCATGTCCAGGGTCACCCCCTCCACAGTCACTGGACTGTTACTTTCAAACGTCTGTCTGGGAATGGGAATTGTTCCTCTCAGAGTTCCAGAGAGTAACAGATCCCCCGGTGTGACTCATCAGGACATGCTTTATCCTAAAAGGAGAGTATCCCAGCATCCCCAGCCTCCCCCAAACTCTCACTTTTTACTTTTGGAACATTCACTAATCATGAAATTGCCACTATTTTAATATCTTGGAGATCCAAAGAGGCCAGGTAAACTCAGTGAATATTTTTTTAAAGAGATAAAATGAAAGTTAATATAGACACATCACAGTACCTATGCAAATACTCCTTTAGAATTACTTTTTTCACTTGAGGCCATGTTTTGTAATTGAATCCTTCAAGTGAGAGAAGAATTACCTTGAATGGTTTATGAGTTAAACATATATATTTCAGGAGTTAATGGAACATGACGTGCATGTATACTTTTCCAAAGATGATAAAAATAAAACTACGTTGTTTTGGCTCTTCAAAAGAGTATGGAAACTTATTTTCTTATCTCACAGTTGACTTAAAAAATTGGGTGCTGTAGAAGTAACATAATGTTTTTAAAATATCACTTTTCATCATCTTTTTTCTTTAATTTCTAGAGTTTACCCAGTTCCAAGTCAAGTGAGAGTGCATACTTCCAAGTAGACAAGAGAACTGTGCTATTCGACCACAAGTGTGCAGCTTCTTGAGGTCAGACACACAGAAATGCATTCATAAAGACCATGTTGGTTCTAAGAGGTTTTACCATTAAACCTTCTCAAGTTTCTAACTTTTCCTTTTGTGCCCTTGGTATCATCATAACCTATTTATTTTGTGTCAAATTAACCTATTAATTTCACAGTTTATTCTTAAGGACAGGGCTCATGATGCTCCTTTGAAATTAGCAATAAGCTAAAACACAAATATGTGGTCACCAAAATTGAAACAACTTAAATCCAATTAGAAAATTCTTGCAGAGAGAGAGAGAGAGAGAGAGGGAGAAATTCTGGACAATTTTCTTTCTGAAGTGTTAAAAAATCTGCATAAATGCACATGTGGTATATTACTTGCATCCATTTTTAAGACTGAATAGAATGATTCAGAGGGATGGACAGTTTTGCTCACAGCGCATGCAGCGGCCTTAAGGCAGCAAGTATATACTGACTATTAGATCTGAGAGGGACACAGTAATACTTTACATATGGACACCAGCCTTAAAAATGTTACAATGACACCAAAAGCAATGTCAATTTCTTTAATTATACTTGTTAATGAAATGTATTTTACAAAACATTTTTTTAATGTGAAAGCCATAATATTATGTATTCCTTGATATTGGCAACCATGGCAAGAGAGATTTTAAAACAACACTAATAAAAAGAAATAAAGAAGAAAATGTATTTATAACTGTATTTATAAAGTTCCTGAGCATTAAACACAGGAAAGGTGGTGAAAAGAGGGAAAATCTCTATTTGAGGCATATATGAATATATTATGTAATTCTTACAGCACTGAAATTCTTAAATTTGCATATAGCATAACTTGCCAAAAGCAGATACTTTATGCATAACCACAGATGAAAGTTGGTTACTGGGATTTTGTCTTTAGTTTATCATTATTATTATGTAGTAATTGGAATGGACTGGTACCTGCCTGCAGGGTTTCACAAGAAGAAAAGAGCAAAGATAATCAGTTTGCAGATCACAGCTCAACTGGGGATAAGGAAAACATAAAATTATGGGAATATTTGGCATATATTTTTTAAAATCAACCTGGTTATACTTGATTTATTGAAGAGTGTTTAAAAAGAAAATCTGATATTCTAAGAAGCCAAAGTCAGGGATGTGGACAAGATGAGAGTTCGCATTCTCTTGTACCAGTTCTGGAAGAATCCTCCTGAAAACTTACTGCAATGCAGGAAAGGAAAAAAGAGAAAATTAGCCCCAGGATTTTTAAAGAAAGCTCATTCACTCTGAGTTTTACCAGTCTTGAAAAAGTTTGTATTAATAAAATTCACATTGCTCATATTACAGTATATATTCTATATATTCATTTTATCCCCATAATGGAGGACACGGTGCTTTTTTTAAAAGACTGCTTTGTGTCTCAGTTTTTATTTCAGAGTTAAGTGTCTCTTATGTATTATTTTTAAACAGCATCAGTGTAATGGGAAGGGGATTTAAATACAAAAATACATATAAAAAGAAAGAAAACTAAGGCACAAGTGGAGAAGGAAGATACACAATTATTATGTGGCTTCTTCCGATTTTATGTTATTACTTGGAGGACCTCCATCACTCTCATCCACTTCAACATTCAGTTTCCTCACTCTGCATCATTCAGATGCTAAATTCTGTACTTCAGAAGGTTCTTAGGAGGGTCAAATAAGACCATAAACTCTCCATGCTATTCAGATATTAAAAACTATATCTCAAGCCTTATGTGAGGATGAGGGCAGAGCTAGGAGAGATAGGTCAATTCAGATTGAGGAGAACTGTTGCAGATTACTTGGGAGGGGGACGGAGGGGTGACATGAAGAAGAAAACACACACAATTTGTCATCAACTGCCATTTTCTCCAGCTGGATCCTTCTTTCTTTTTCTGGCAGGGGTTAGTACTGGTAGTCTAAACTTCACTTATTTATTTCTTGAGGGAAAGTGTGGGTAAACGTAATTGTTACAGAGAGAGTACAGAGAGGCATGACTGACGTATTTAGGAAGTCTCTATGGTCAAGTCTGTCTACTGGGAGAGAGCAATGGGAATTTTTGACAACTCTGCTCACCTCTTAAATCTCAGCCTGCAGGTAAAGCAATGGATCCGTTTTATACAATACTATTAGTGATCAGCATCTAGTTGTTTCCCAAGCTTAACTTTTCAAACATTTGTTTTATTAAATGAACCAAGTATCAAGTGTATTCTTGGTATTACTAGTCAATAAGTGAGAGCAACTAAAGGGTATTAGTTGCTTCCTTCTTTGAAGATTTTCCAATTTTTTAGAGGAAAAGAAAAACATACAAACAGTAAACAGAGTAAAAGTCACACAAAGCTGCATACATTATTTTCAAGCACCAAATTATGTGGTAGTGGGTATGGAGGGTAGCAGGAAACCAGGAAGGAAAGAGTAGCTCAGGCAAAGTGCTCTGTAGCCCCATGTAACTTTTAAAGCAGGAGAGGAACTTAGAAATCATCTGTGTTCTTGTGTTACATACAAGAGACTTCAAGCTTATTGCAATGTGGCTTAAGTTAAAAGTGAAGCTGTACTGGAATAGGAGTTTTCAACATCCTAGGCACCTTATATTAAGTAAAACTTGACCTTGGAAATGAAGGATGGACAGGCTTTGGATGATCAAAGGGATGAGTAATTTAGGCAAGCAGTTAAGTAAACTGTAAAACAAACAACTGTAGGAAATGCTTATATTTTGTTACATCAGTGGACCTATTATACAAGTAATTTTACTTATTTAGACAATTTATTATATTAACAAAGGACTTCAACACGTGACAGAGACATCAAATAAATATTTGCTGGATTAAAAACATGAAGACAATTTGACCATGCATAGTAACCTATTTTTAAAATATATTTTATTGATTATGCTATTACAGTTGTCCCATTTTTTCCTCCTCCTTGTTCTCCTCTATCCTTCAACCCCTCTCCCAACAGCATTCCCCTCCCCCTTAGTTCATGTCCATGGATCATACATATAAGTTCTTTGGCTTCTACATTTCCTATACTATTCTTAACTTTCTCCTGTCTATTTTGTACCTATCATTTATGCTACTGATTTTCTGTACCTTCTCCCTGCCTCTCCTCCTCCCACTCCCCTGTTGCTAATCCTCCATGTGATCTCCATTTCTGTGATTCTGTTCCTGTTCTACTTGTTTGCTTAGTTTGTTTTTGTTTTCTTAGGTTCAGTTGTTGACAGTTTGTTGTCATTTCACTGTTCATATTTTTTATCTTATTTTTCTTAGATAAGTCTCTTTAACATTTCATATAATAAGGGCTTGGTGATGATGAGCTCTTAGCTTTACCTTGTTTAGGAAGCACTTTCTTCCCTCCCATTCTAAAGGATCACTTTGCTGGACAGAGTCATCTTGGATGTCGGTTCTTGCTTTTCATGACTTGGAATACTTCTTTCCAGCCTCTTCTTGTCTATCAGGTTTCTTTTGAGAAATCAGCTTACGGTCTTATGGAAACTCACTTTGCATAGCCTTCACTTCTTCCTTTTTTTTTGCAAGTATACTCAACTATTTCTGTGAGCATCCTGATTAGAATGCTTGAACTCTGCATCTGATAGTTTGGCTATCTCTTCATTGCTTAGTTCTATTTTTGAAGTTTTGATCTGTTCTTTCATTTGGGCCATATCTTTTTTTGTCTGGGCACACTAAGTTATGTAGTAAGGGGCAGAACCTTAGGTATTCACCAGAGTGGGGCAACCCACGTGGCTGCATTGTGATGCTGTATGTGTGGGAAGGGTCAGATAGGGAACAATGCAGCCTGGTGGCTCTCAGCTGGCTTTCCGTCACTTCCAGCACTACCCACAAGAAAATTAAATGCTTCAGGTGCTGATTCCCAGGCAGGTGGGTTTGCGTATGTTCTAAGACCCTGTGGGTCTGTCCAACGAACTCTCCTATGAGTCTGAAAGTGCTACCCCCGCAGGTTTTCCCAGTCAGAGGTTTTGAGGCCTATTTCCCTGAGCTGGAATCCTGGGTTGCACTATCTTGCTCCCCAGCTGTTCCTCCCAGTTTATCCACACACAAATGTGGAACCGCCTGGCCCAGTTCACCAGCCACCACCTTGCCCATCTGGTCCTCTAGCTGCCACATTGCAGTGTGTCTTCTCTGCCCTGGCTGCTTGTCTCCGCCCCTCCTACCAGTCTTAGTGAATGTTTCTTCGTAACTACTTGGTTGTCGGACTCCAATACAGTTTGGTTTTCTGGCAGTTCTAGTTATTTTTTGTTTTTAAATTTGTTGTTGTCCTTTTTTGGTTGTGCCAGGAGGCAAAATGTCCATAGTAACCTATATTATACTTTTGTCCTTTACAACCCTAGGAAAATAGATGACAGAAATATTAGTGGTCTTTCAATCAATATTTTTAGCTGAGAAAAAAAAATAACTATGAATTATATGTTTGGAGATTGAATTTTCAACCCTCAATCTACCACTAATTATTTATATCACCTTTTTCATCTCATCTGAAAATTATAACTAGATAATGTCAAATTTCCCTTCTGAGTCATTATTTAGACTTTACGCATGAAAATGTTTGGCTGATGGAGAAAAATCATTTGTGAGCTAATATTTGAAGAAAGAACAATGTAATAAAATATTCAGATGCTTACTTTATATCTTCATCTTTTTTAAAGGTTTGATTTATTTACCTTTAGAGGGAAAGGGAAGGAGAGAGGGAGAGAAATATCAATTTATGGTTGCCTCTCATGCATCGCCCACTGGGAACTTGCCTGCAACCCAGGCATGTGCCCTGACTGGGAATTGAACCACGGTTGTTTGGTTTGTAGGCCCATGCTCAATCCACTGAGCTACACCAGCCAGGGCCACTTTATATCTTCTTGAGTCTAGTTTTTTTTTCCTTTAATTTCTAATTGTTTAAAATTCTTATTATTTTGATCTTCTTTTTATTAATTTTCTGTTGGGATTAAAAAATACTTATTTAACATACATTATACGTCAAACATTTTACTAGATACTAAAACTGTGGAGATGAACCTTCCTTAAATAAAAAAATTAAAGTATAAAAAAGTATAATTAAATAATTGAAATATAAAAAATTAAAGTATAAAAAAATGAACCCTTCCTTAAATAAAAAAATAAAGTATAAAAAATAAATCACTTAGATAATTTAAATGTTATTTATTCTAATTTTCATAATAATCTGTTATTTTCCCATTTATAAAAGAAAAACTGAAACAGTTTTTCTGTTTGTATAGAACAGTTTTCCTTCTTGTATAGAAGAAAACCCACAAAAATTTGACAGAAGACAATGTATCCACCTTATATAAATGGAAAATAGTTTTATATTAAAAAAATAAACATCTTTGAAAAGCTTTTTTATATATCCCCATCTTATGTTGAATTTAAACTTATAAAATTTACAAATCCATTTTGTTTACTCTCCCAATTGTTTTTGGAGAGGCTTCTGCTTGGGGAAGTGAGTAAATCTTTACAAGGCAGTGAATAAGTGTAAACTATTCATTTATATATTTAAAACCACGCACACACAAAATAGAAAACTGACTGTAAGTTGAATTAGCATGCAAGCTCTTTATTTAGCTCTGGCAGGTAAACTCCGAGTCATCTTTAAAGGTCAGTCTCAAATCCCCTCCTATTCAACTGTCAACACATTTTATTGTGACTGATATCGCTCTGTTAGATGATGAAAAATAAAATAACAATGCAAGCTTCTTTACCTCAAGATGCTACTGATCTATTATTAAAGAGACAGATATCTCCCTGACCAAGTAGGTCAGCTGTTTGGAGCCTGATCCTGTGCACCAAAGGTTTGTGGGTTTGATTCCCAGTCAGTGCACATGGTACCTAGGTTGTGAGTTTGATCCCTGATCAGGGAGGCTACTAGGGACAACCAGTCAATGTTTATCTCACACTGATATTTCTCTCTCTCTCTTTCTGGCTTCCTCTCACTCTGAAATTAATAAACATATCCTCAGATGAGAATTTTGAAACAAGAGACAGATATTACGGAAATATTAAGTATAATGCAAATGTTGCTTAAGGTCTACATATCAGTCAGGGAATAAAAAAGCAGCTGTTAATTATCCAAATATGAAAATTTAATATAAGAAAATAAAAGCTCAAAAAATTATTGCGAGTTGTGGTAGACATCATCCTTCAAAGCACTTCCACAGGTTGTTGGGTCAGAAAAAAGCTTCCAGCTGTCGGCTTTTTAACTATCTTTTTCAGTTGCAAGGTCCCACTCCCACACCAGTCCCTGATCATACCATTCCAAGGGCAGCCACATCTGATGTCTGAGGGAAATAATTCCTCCAGAGCCCCTTTTTGGATGGGATAAAACTGTTTCAGGTCTGCAGCCCACTAAGATCTTCCCACCCCCATACAGATTGCTACTTTCCTCTGCCTGTCAAAGTGGACTCATGATGAACATCTTGCATCCTAAATATGATCTCAGTGTCTGAGTCTGGAAAAGTCCTATCCTGATTGAAAGCCAGAGAGATCCAAAGTCAGAAGAGTTGCTGTGGAAGATCTTAGTGGCTAACAGCAAAGCAAGCTTTTCTGTCTTTACCTTTCCGTTGAAACTGTTCTGACAAAAGGTGTTAATTACTTCCTCGTTGCTGAAACCAGCGAGCTTCCTTCAGTTCTTTAACCTGAAGGAATTGATTCTGCTGATTTTTCTTTTTCTCAGACCAGGTGGTAATCAAGCACATGGACTATAAACTCAGATTTAAGTCCCAGCTCTAGCACCCGATTAACTGTGAGATTTGGGTCACATTACCCAGTCTCCCTGTATCTCAGTTTCCAGACTCTGCAACTGTGATAGTTGTATCTACTTTCCAAGGCTATTGTGATAATTAAATGTTCAGAATAATGCCTTTCCCATAATCATCACTAAGATACGTGCCTACCATTTTGTCCTGTTTTATCATTTTAGCTGTTTCTCCTCCTGCTGCTCTGACAGTTTCTTCTAAGCCTCCCTTTCTCTGTCTTTGTGCCCCGATCACCACCTTCAATCTTGATGTATTTCTCCTTGACTCTGTTCTGTAGCCAAGAATATCTGAGGAAGAGAACTCTGAAACAATTATGATAATAAGACAACTTTAAATCATTTTTTTCTTCCCAGTTTTTGTTTTCCCACAAGCAGATAACGAATGTACCAAAATCCCATGCATGGGTTTGTGGTTGTTTATTCTGACACAGTTTTTCATTACACTGTGCAAAAAATTATTTACTAAAGGATTAGAGGAATGTAAATTGTAGTTGAAAGAAAAAGTTAATAGATTTAGAAAATAACATTTTCCTAGAACTCCATATTTTTAAAAACTTATTAAACCATTAAAGGCAACATTCACTTGCAAAATTCCATCACATAACATGGCTAGTTTCTGTAGACCCTTGAATAAGCCAGAAATTAGCACTATTACTGAAATAATAAATTGAGTATAATTTTATTTTTAGAAAATTACTATCATATTAATTTTTGCATAATTATTTCAATTGAAAGCAGTGTTGCAAATACTCATTTCATGTACCTTTGACCTTTAAATTGTGAACTCAAGCTTTGGAATTTCTTTCTTTCCCCCTAACCTGACAGTCTTTCTAAAGTCAAGGTTTTGTTTCAGTGAAAATGCAACACTTTCAAGGTAAAACATTATTACCTTGGAAACAATTTTATGATTTTAATTGCATATTATTGCTCAGTTTACACTGGAGTGTTTCATCTTAATTTAATTTCTGCATTTCAGATGACTGTCATGATAATAAAGAAGCAGGGAGGAGAAATTGTGAGCAATCTCAAGGTTGATGTTGCTATTGTTAATGAGACGCAGTATCAAAGATAACTAAGTGCTTTTGTCTTCTGTATCATTTTGGTAGAATCATTCTAGAATCACATGTTTGCTTCATTCTGAAAGCTCATAATTATAATTCATTCTATATGCATACACTTAACACTTCAATTTACTAATGAATATAGTGCATTAAATTCCAAATTTGATTCCGTGTTGTTACCAAACAAAAAGGGGGAGTTTGTCTACCAGCTGCCGCAAAAACCAAACTCATGAGGCAGGTGCTGATGCAAGAGGGAAGGGATTTTATTGCAATGCTGCATGACCTGGGAGAAGGGGGGACTCCCATCTCAAAGCTCATCTCCTCCGCAAAACACAGGCAAAGCCCAGCCAGCCTCAGCAAGGCCAGATCAAAAACTGGTGCCCAGAGTTGTTGCTCCATTTTAATGTACCATCTTTTGCAGCCCACAGGTGGCTGCTAAATGGTCATCCAGGCAGTTTAAGCTTGTTCCCATCTGCTATCCGGCTTCAGGTTTCTTCCTGGAGGCTGCTTAGAGGGCTCCTGCAGCCAAAGGCCATGTGGCTGCTAAAGCTGCAAGGTTGCACAACTCACTGACCAGTGCATTCACCAGGTGGATAAGAGAGACTCCCTCCTGGAGGCCATGGGTCACACAGCTACTAAGGTTACATGGCCCATGGAAAGTGCACCTTCTGAGTGCAGGTCTTGAGGAGCAAACAATGAGCAAGAGTGAGTTTCTTTGTTTGCCGGGGACTGTATTAGCTTTGGGTGAGGGGTGAAGCAGGTACTTGTTCAGAATGACCAATTAACTTCCCAAACTTTCCTGTGCTTCAGCTGAGTCCACCTCCCAAACAATCTCTTTACCCCCCAGGCTAGACCAACAGGCCTTTCAAGTCTAGTACCTACCCAACTTCTATGCTGCATGTGACTGCCTTCCCCTGTGCCACCCCCAATATGGTGAGGAAAGACGAATGGGGGACAAGCATTTTTCCCCTTATCCAATTGTCTTGCTGGCCTTTCACACGCTACTGTAAGGACCTGCCCCCGCTGCCATCATGGCTGATGGGAAAGACTCTGTGATGCTCCATGAACTTCGTGCCTCCTGTTCCCCTAGGCCTTGCATGCCCCGACTTGCCAGCTCTGAGCTGGCCACTGAACCGATAGAGAGCCACTGAACCAAAGGCCTAAGTAAAGGGACCCTGGAAACCTCAAATGACCTGTCAGGCAGTGCTGAGGGCCACCTCAGTGGGAGGTGCGGGGCATCTGCAGCCAGGAGCAGGACTTCTGCACCAAGGGCAGAGCATCTGCAAGACGTGAGCTCAGTTACTCCGGCAACACAGCTTCAGGAAGCGGAAGCTGAGCTGTGACACTCAATGTCCTTGCCATTGCCCTGGGGGGAGCTCCGTGCCCTGAGTGTTCCAACGTCAGACTTCTGTCCCCAGGGTGCATGGCTCATTGCACAAGTGGCTCCCTGGTCCCATTCCCCTGGCCTATCTCTGTCTCCCCTGGCAGCCGCTCCTGCTCCCCACCCTCAGCCTGCTCCCAGCAGTCTGGACGGGCTGTCTATCAGTGTAAGTGTCTCTTGTTTGAGTACATGAGACTGTAAATGATTTTTAAGCAACTTATAAATCATTTTGCTTACATTTATACCTCCCTAACTGTAAAGAGTTCTCTGAGAATAAACCTTAGACCATGAACAAAACAAAAATCACAGAGGCTGTGATAAAAAAAATGCAAAGTGAAATAGAGAGTTAGAAATTATTCGATGATTTCAATCTCCACAATATACCATTTGAATAATCAGCCTGCACTCTTTTCACTTGAACTTTTATCTCTCTACTCCCACCCTTGCACTGTATTATCTTATTGTCATACTCTTTCTTCTCATGTAATAATAAGGTAGCGCCATCTATCAAGCTCTTAGACTGCAGTAAATCCTTCTGTGCAAAAGCGCTTGGCATATTCTGTCTCTTCAAATTCTTTGACGAACCCTAGGGTTAGTTAGTCCTTTAGAATTAGGAAAGAGTTTCCAACACTTGAAGTACCTGAATTAAGGGCACAGAGGTACCAAATAGCACTGCTAAAATTCATCTTGGTCGGTTCTGTCTTCCTCACTGGTCATGGGGTTGACCACCAATTGATGAGGCATCCCTGAGGACTCGGGGTTGAATAGACCTAAAGATCTGGATAAAATATCCAATTTAATATTTATGATCTAAAAGACTGCATAGTTTTCTTCTATCCAGAGCAGTTTTGTGCATCAATGTGTAAGTGATTAATTGTAGTTCGAATTGCATCCAAGACATTGATGATTTTACTAAATGTATTTAAGTACTAAAATGATTTCTCATTGCATTATTGTATTATGTTAGGTGGCATAAAAATCTTTAAGAGTTATTTGTTAGCTTTAGGACATACTATATCTTCTCTCTTCTAATCTTTTCTCTTCAAACTTCATCGTATTTTTAAAATACATAATAAAAGGTATGCTGAGGAAAAACCCAGCTATCTCGGGTGTGCTCAGAATTCATATTTATGTGTGGATGAATATGTATAAATACTCATATATTGCATGTATATAATGTACATATGTATTTATGAACCTTTTAGTTGCATATATATATATATATATACTTTCTTTAAGAAATGGGTTTGAAATCAAAAGTTCATTAAACATTATAAAAATAAAAAAATAGAAAACCAATACTCTTGAACAGAGTCCTAGACAGAAGAAAATCATTTCTAAAAAATAAGATTAAAAGAAAACTGCTATTACCATGAATTTAAAGTAAACATAGCCTATCTCTAACTGCAGATGTCAAGTTATATTTATTACAATGAAGCAACTATTTAAGTGTACAAATAAAGGAAATTTTGATGGGAAAATAAGCACCCAATTTTATATATTTTATCTGATCTGGTATACCTCATGTTCTTCCAATACTGATTAGCCACCTGGATATTCTCCATAAAAAAGAAAATGTAAAAATAAGTAAAGATATTAGCACCTCAGAGTATGTTACTGGAAAGTGATTCATTTTTTCTTTATTTGCCGTGAAGAAGTATTTTAGTCTAAAGTCTTTTCATGTAAACAGGACAAACTAACTTCCTCCTTCCCCTCCTCCCTCCTCCTTTCATTCATTGTTAGTCCATAATAGCCAAGTTCATATTATTGAAAAGATAAGTTCATTGGGCCTGTCATCGGTGCCAAGGGAGCTGTGGCTTCCTCTTCCTTAAGAACTACTGTTTGTTATGACCAAATGATACTGATATTTCATATGTGGTATAAAATATATTCTTTGTAATACATTTAATGTTTGGGGTGGGCAGAGGCTTTCTTAGGAGCAATTCAGTACAGAAAAATCAGGAAACTTTGGTAGGAAAAAGACAAAGCAGGAGGTGACTGCACTTGCCTTTCAGTCTGAAACCTCAGTCATTTGTATACATTTCAGAAACATTAAAACAATTGGCAGAACTTTTGAAGGCAAAGCCGGAGCTCCATAAGAGGAGGTTTGCTGAAAGAATTAAAGTGCAATAGAGAGCTATGTGGCGGCTCTTGCAGAACTTTATGCTATGACTCATCTGCAACCTTTTGCAAAATTTAATGTGGCAAAAGCACTGCGTTATTATGATGTACCATGTGGTATCCAGATTTGTCAGCTTCCCTTGACATATCTTTTATTGAGGGGTACAAAAAGAAACCCCATATTGGCGGAGGAAAACTTTTTTGCTTACATCCCACATGGAGATTTAAAAATATATTCCTAGAATTTGGCATTTACAGGAACATGTTTCACTTTAGTAGTCTGAAAGAAGACAGCTTTTTTATCCTTTGAGTGGAAGAATCTGTAACCCTAACACATCACCACTAGAGGGCCAGTGGGGCTCACCTTAACTTGGTAACTGCTGATGGGGAGGGCGCACACAGTACGCATTTGTGTTTACTTTGCATCTTCACCTTTTACAGTGTTAACTGGTTTGTTATTTAAAAATATATTATGGCCTTTTGCCTTGCAGTTTTGTTTATTCTTTTGTCATTTCATGAAACAGCGTGCTCATTTTTTTTAATGCATTGAATGAGGTCCAAATGGAATCTTTTCTTCTGCACAGATAATGTTATTGCTTTAGAACACTATTCCATCCCAAGCCCCATAGTTTTTCCCTGTAGTTAGTTAAATTATTTTACAATACTTGTCATAAATGGCACTTGATGTGTGAAGCTGAGCAGGGAAAATGTCAAAACCTGCTCAATTTAGCAGCGTTTGGAGAAAGGTGTCACATTCCTCTCATTGTAAGGAATGGAGTCATTTCTATGGGATAACCTTATGGATGAACAGAACTTAAACTTTACAGAGACCAGTATAAACATAAAAAAATGTCCACTTTTAGTAATCAGTAGCAAATGTTCTTATGCATTTATTACTATATTAATTCTAGGTAATATGGTCTACTTTGAAACACATCAGACAATGGCATTTTTTAAAAGATTTTATTTATTTATTTTTTAGAGAGAGGGGAAGGGAAGGAGAAAGACGGAGAAACATCAATACATGATTGTGTCTCATGCGCCCCCTGTTGCTGACCTGGCCCACAACCTAGACATGTGCCCTAGACTGGGAATCGAACCAGCAACCCTTTGGTTCTCAGACCCACACTCAGTCCACTGAGCTACACCAGCCAGGGCAGACAATGGCATTTTTGCTGTTATGGTATAATTCATATTAATATTGTAGAGAGATGAGATGAATGCCGGGTAATTTTCTAACATAAACTTTGAAATTAAAATAATGTTTTTTAATATTAGGGAATATTATGCATCTTTCTTCAGTATAATAAACATGTCACAGATGACCATGAGATGAAAGACCCAGATTACTTTCTGGGTTGTATGAAATTTTCTTGGTTTGATTTTTAACAGAACACCTGGGTAATGTAACAATTACTTGGCAATCTGATGGCTTGACTTGAAAGCCTGCTTGAAATGAATAAATGAATAAGTAAAGAAATACCTTCTGCTAAGTACTCACATATTTTTTCTTGTAGTTTTCCTTTGCTTTTTGGAAGACTTAATCAGTTATACATTATGTCATCATCCCTTGTACCTTTTTCTGTATAATTGCCACATTGTGTAAGGTAGTTTGTTTCTACGATGGTTTCTCCTCTGCGCCCATGCACTTCTCGAGGGAGGAGACAGTATATTACTAATCTCTAAATCTCCATGACCAATTATGGTGTGGCCCTCAATTTAGTAAAATTAATTGGACAATTTTTTAGTGATGATACATTTTATACAAGTGCTATAGACTTTATTTTTCCCCAGTGTCCTTGGAGGATGCCTGTTTCCAAGCCACTTAGAAATCCCCCCTCTCAGATGAAGAGCCAGCCATTTATCCATCATACGCTGGCGAGATTAGCCTCCGAAAAGCATGTCAGGGATACACTGAGCAGCAGGCACGACTTTTCTGCTGTCTTTCTTTACCCTACTTACTAAAGAAGCTTAAAGGGCATTTACTGAGGATTTTCCACCTGTGTACAGACATTTACTGTCCTTAGCAGTACAGAGCACTGCTTATTTATGATGACCTATGATGTATATATAATACACTCAGTGTCTGACAGAACTTCTTGTAATCTCTTCTAACATTACTTAGTAGTAATAGCAGTATTAATAAGAGCTAACACCGAACAGTTACTGTGTGTCAGGAGCTCCGAGACACCCTTTATGCATACTTTAACTTGTTTAATGTCTTGCTAATTTTGGGCAAGTGCTCATTTTTATCTGTAAACTTAAGATGTGCCCATATGTCCTTGTCTAGAATTAATGACATAATGAATATGGAGAATCTGTCACAATTTATAAAGCACCAGTCATGAGATTTCCTACTGATAACAGCTTTCTTCCCCTCTTTCCATTAACAAAACTCTTCTTGTTCAATGATGGTCATAATTCCAACATTCACTGCTTCTACCGCTGCCTAAGCATGTGCATTAAGCCAGGAGCTCTGCCATGTTTTACATAAAGTATTTCATTTCATTTTCACAATTACTAGGTGTGGTGCTAGCATTTTCTCCATTTAGCAGCTCTTACAAATTAGCAAGTAGCCTTTAAAAGCAATTGCACACAATTTGAATCAAAATAGCCACTTAAATTAAGTCCATAAAAGTTAATTTTGTACATTTATTTTAGGTCATATATATTTGTTATGCTTTTAATCTTTATTTATGAGAGTTTGAATTCTGGCCTTTGATGTGGCGTGTAAAATAATTTGGACTGAAGTATGGATAAGAATACTTGGTGTTTATGGTTCAATTTTGGCCATCTTAGAGTGTTACAAGATTCTTTTGTAAAATGAAATTTGGGCAGTTATAGGTGAAAGCCTACTGAACGTGGGCCCCATGTGCGGCCAAAGAAAATGTAAGTGTTCTGGTTTCAAAACCCAGACAGTTCAGTTCAACCCCAGCTCTGTCACCCAGTAAACCTCCCACAATGAGCAAATTACTTAAGTGCATTCTATCTCACCTACTTTCCTATTAGATTAAAATAACAACTATTTATAGATTTTTAAATTAAACATTTTTGATTGTAAGATAACCGTAGATTCACATGCAGTTGTAAGAAATAGCATAGAGAGGTCCCAGACACTCTTCACTCAGTGTCCCCCGATGAAAGTATCTTGAAAAACATAGCACACTGTCACAACCAGGGGACTGAGATTAATGAAGGCAAGATGCACAACATTTTAATCAGGATCCTCCGTGTTCCACTTTTATAGCCACATTCATTTCCTTCTCATGTCCGCACTTTCCTTAGTCCCTGCCAGTCACGGGTCTAATGTTCATTTCTGTAGTTTTGTCATTTTAAGGTTAATATATCAATGAAATCATACACTGTATCACCTATTCAGACTGGTTTTCTTCAACCAGCATAATTCTCTGAAGACTCATCTAGGTAGCTGGCTACCAACAGTCTGCTCCATTTCATTGTTTAGTAGGATTCTCTGATGCAGATACACTGCAGTCTCACCATTCGGTCCTTGAAAGATGCCCACACTGTTTCCAGTTCAGGGCTCTTGCAAGTAGAACTGCTGTAAATATTTCCATACAGATTTTTACATGAATGTAAGTGTTATTTCTCTAGGATAAGTGCCCAGGATACAACTTTTAGGTCATATGATATTTGTATGTATATATCTTTAAAGAAATTACTGAACTGCTTTCCAGAGCAGCCACTACATTTCCACCAGAAATATCTAACTCGGGTTTCTGACACCCTTACCAGCATTTAGTGTGGTCATGATTTTTGTTGTTGTTTGTTTAATGGTTCTAACCGGTATACTATTTGTTTGATCATTCTGATCATTTGTTTAATTTTTCAGATAGTTTTTTAAATTTTTCTGATGACAGTGTCTCATTGTAGTCTTGATTTGCAATTCCCTTGTGGCTAATAGCATTGAAAATCTTTTTATGTACTAATTTGCCATTTGTACGTATTACTTGGTGAAGTGTCTCTATTTTTTGCTTATTTTCTAATTGAATTTTTTCACTGTTGACATTTGAGAGTTCTTTATATTTTTAGGTACTAGTCTTTTGTCCTATATATAGGTTGCAAATATTTCCTCTAAGTCTAGCTCATCTTTTCACACTTTTAACAAATATTTCACAGAAGTTTCTAATTATAATAAGGTCCAATTTATAAATTTTCCTGTTACAATTCATATTTTTGGTGTCAAGTCTAAGAAATGTTTGCCTAGTTCTAAATTGCAAAGACCTTTTATTTATAAAATTTTTGTAGGTTTACATTTTATACTACTTAAGTTTGTAATCCACTTTGACATTCACATGTTTTATTGTTTTTTTCCCTTGAAACTTCCTCTTTGATTCACACATTGTGTAGAAATGTGTTGTTTAATTTCAAAGAATTTAAACATTTTCCTACTTTCTTTACGTCATTAATTTCAATTTGATTCCATTGTTTGGAGGACACTGTAAGACTTCATTTCTCATGTTTGTGGAGGATCATAGAAGACAAAACCACTTTATATTATAGTTTTATGGGAAGGGGGATAGGAGAGTTTTAATCAATGTAGAAGAAAAAACGACCACAAATATAATTAAATTTAACCTCTGCTTTTCTCATATATTTCTTTCTCTACAATATGTTCTCATAATCTTTTCTCACCAAGGATTTATTAGATATATTTATGAGTCTTTCTCAAGTAGTGTTTTCCTGAAATGTTCTTCTCAAAAACCAAAAAGATTTGTCTTGGTTTTAGGACCTTTGATGTCAAACTAGAAAAGCTTTCCTTCAAAGGTGGAACAAATGTTCATTTCAACTACTATCTTTACTTGTTTACAAAGTCTGAAGAAATTTGTTTGGATTTGAAACTTCACAGCCTTAGTCTTATGATATATATTATTTTTATTTGTTCAACATTCTGTATCTGCCATTCCTCCCCAACACCCCCATTTTAGAAAGAGTAAATTAAATTGGCTAAGTTATTTTTGAGTTATGAGACAGCAAAAAATATATACTTTTTCCTCCTCTTAAAAATTGCTCCAAGCTTTATTTGTCCTGGTTTAACTCAAAAGTGGGTTTAAACTTCACACTTGGCAGTATTTTAAAAGGAAAGAAAAATCAAGCCAAAACTTTAAAAAAATCTTATACAATCTAAGGCTTAACACATAACAAGTATTTTGCTCTAAATTTTTGTTTTTCAAATATATTACGTCCATATTCATGTGAGAAAGTACAGGTGCACAGGAGAACATTATAATTTTGTCTACTGTAATTAAATGAAATAATCATGGACTACCTGCTATAGATAAAGTGTCCAGAAACTAGGGAGGGTGGATATGAGGATTTTTAAAAATATATTGTATTTATTTATTTTTAGAGAGAGGGAAAGAAACATGGATATGCAAGAGAAGCATTGATAAGTTGTCTCTTGTACGCCCCCAACTGGGGACCTGGCCTACAACGCAAGCATGTGCCCTGACTGGGAATCGAACCAGCGACCCTTTGCTTCACAGGCCCATGCTCAATCCACTGAGCTACACCAGCCAAGACGAGATATGAGTTTTTAATTGTGTCCTTGCTATCAAAGTCTGAAACTGGCACACAGGATTATTGTCGTGCAGGGCAGGGGTATAAACAAATTTTTAAAGCAGTTTGGAGGAGAAAAGGGTCCCAGTCTGCCTGACAACCATCCTCTTCCAAGCAGCCATCCTGTGCTGTTGGGACCAAAGCCATAGTCTCCTGACTCATCACGCAGATTTCACTCCTATTGCCCTGTCACCCAGTCTTTCCAAGTTCCCCAAATGATTTTTATTTAAAAGTAATTCCCATCGCATCACTCCTTTGCTTTAATGTTTCTAGTTGTTTTCATGTGATGATCACTGTGAATAATGCTACAATTACTGTAGGAGTGCATATGCATTTGCAAATAAATGCCTTCAAGTTTTTCAGGTAGATACCCAGAAGAGGGGTTGCTGGGTCATACAGAAAACAAAGTGTCCTTCTATAGATGATTGGATAAAGTATTCCATTATATATATACATATATAATGGAATATTATGCAGCCATAAGAAAGGATAAAATACTATTATCTACTATTTGAGACAACACGGGTGGATTATGAAAATATGCTAAACAAAATAAGTCAGACAGAGAAAGTTAAGAACTATATGATTTCACTCATACATGTAATATAAAACTGAAAGCAATGAACAGGCAAATAAGAAAAACAAACAAGCAAAAACTGAGACATAGAAAACAGTATGGTGGTTACCAGAGGGAAGGCGGGGGGGGGGTGGTTATAAAGGGTTAAGGGGTTAGGAAAGGTAGCTTGAAAGTTAGTGATAAAAAGAAAATGTTGTGGTTTAACTTAAAATGTAGCAATATAAGGTAGTCTTACAAAATATTGCTGAGCAGATGTCAGTCCGGGGATATAAAATGACATTCAGAGACTGTATTCGTCAGGTTGTGGCAGTGGTGGTATACATGGAACCGGACAGTATTATGGAACAGTAAGGCTTTGCTTTTCTGTATTTTCTTATGTAACGTCTTCCCCTTAATCATTCAGAAGTACCCACGTAGTCTGGCAGAGAAGTAGAATTATAGTGAGACTGAAAAGATGAAGAGACAGTCAACACTTTTTGACATCTAAAATAGACATTTGAGAATCAAAAAAGATGGCCAGAGGAAAGAAAAACATCATTTTACTTCATAATAACGCTGCTGGAAAGAGATGAGAAGGAAGATGCTTCGCCTTACTCCTTATGTCGACCCGGGCTAGGCAGCTGGGGACTGGAGTGGGCAGCAGGGGCGCGGAATGATCTCAAGGCCAGAGCAGGGGATGAGATGCAGAGGAGCAGAATTACATAACATCAGTGACTGCTTGACACTGTGGGAGGCTGTGCTAGCAAACTTGGAGGAGGTAAGCCAGTGTTTGCAGATGGTTTGTTACCAACTGTGTGTTAGGGGGACTGGTGTGTTAGGCAACAATGTAAAATGAAACAGATTTTTGAATTCTATTAAGGATAAGTCATTAGGGCTCTGGGGCTCTTTGTGTCTTCTCTCTGGATTCGGTCTTCTATCAAAACTTGCCTTGGGGAATGCCCACCACGTGGATGCTTCCCTCTGCCTCGAGACTCAGAGAAGCCTCTTCTAACTGCTCCCTGGAGACTCCCCATTGCATTTCCAAAGGCCACGGACACTACAAAGTTTCCAGAGTTGGTGGGTTGGGTCTCACACCCAGAGGACTGTTGGAGGCATAGAAAGCAAAGCCTGTAGAGTCCACGCTTGGCTCAAGGTATGTAATAATGAAACCTACCTCAAACACACACCCACAATGTCATACCCAGGCAGAGCTCCAGAATCTATTATTTTGAACAGCTCTGTGACTTTAGACAAGTCACGTTAACTTCTGAGTCACAGTTTCCTTATTTATAAAATGTAGATATTAGTAATAATATCCATTATCAAGTGTAATTATTATGAATAAGTGAGATACTCTTTGTAAAAAAATGGCATATAGCAGGTTCTTAATAAACAGTAATATTTCTGTCACAAAAAAATAAACAAGTGGTTCATACTATGTCAAAATGGCCTTGTTCAAAGAGCAATTGAAAGCTAGTGCCATACTTTTCTACTACGTTTGTTACGTTTATATTGAATGTATATATTCATTAATTCCTTCATCAGATATTTATTATCATTGAGTGCCAGACAGTGTTGTAAATGTTGTAACATCTATGGACCTCACACTGTAGCAGGATAATAGACATTAAACAATGAATTAACAACTATTTAGTTACAATTGTAATAAGTGTTGCAAAAGAGGCAGACAAGCCTTTCAACTGTCTACCTGGAGCTCTTCCAATATTTCCTCTTGGAACTTGAACTTCCCTGTAAGAGTCTGACTCCCCGGCTGGAGAGCGCAGATGGAGAGATTCTGAGACCATGTAAAGAGACAAAAGGACCCCGCTGAACCCAGGCTCCTACCTGTCACCAGCAAGGTATCAGGCATTTCAGTAAAGCCATCACCTACCCAGAAGATGAGACCACACAGTAACTGGACGTGTATTCCCAATCAGTGTCGTGGGTGGCATCCACTTACCCAGTCAGGCCTAATTCAAATTCCTCCTCAAAATAGTGATATATGATAAAGTGGTGGAAGTGATTTTTCCACTGAGGCCTGGGATCGTGTGTTACATAACGATATACAAAGACAGATTTTGAATTCTATTAAAAATAAGAATTGTGTCTAATTTATTTTTTAATTAAGAGCACATGAACAGACACAATAAGAAAAATCAGTATATATATAAACAATCAAAACAATTTCTGTGAGTGAGAAGTTTGATTTACTAGGAATAGCTGAGTAATCTGTGTCAGACCTGGGCCACTGTTTTAATGTTCTTGAGATGAGTGAACACCACGTTAAATGCTGAGTTTCCCATCACTGAACAAGGCCTGTTATTTTTCTGGCAGTGGTCCCTTTGAAGTAAATACTGTCAAACAGAGAGTCTAGGAAGCAGGCGTGTTTATACAGGGCAGAGTTTCTTTCACTGGCCCTGTGCAGGGCTTGAACTGCTGACTTCAGATGACGTTGTTGTGGACAGGCCTGCAGAAGAAACATTGTATCACATACAAGAAAGTGTCAACAGGCTCCCTCTGAGCCTCTAGGCCATGAAATTCTAGGCTTTACAATTTGGTTCACTAGGTTCTCTGTTTATCACAGGGTTTCGTGTTCAGACAGTGTGTCTCCTCTGTGGGTTACACAAAGGGGCATTCCGCACACTGACAAAGAAACAAGGACATCAGGAATCAGGGGAACTTAACTGACGGTCTAACTCTGCTACTGACCAGCTGTGTGGCTTTGGAAAAGTTACTACAACTCCCGTATCTACGTCTTTCTCAACTGTAAAGTGGGAACGACAGTACCTGTCTTCACAGAGTTGGTGGTCAAGTGAGTTGTTCTGCATGCACATCTTTACTGAAAGAAAGTTGGTAACAAACATTTTCTTTTCCAATAGTCCACAGTTCTCTCCCATTTAGTCTTGTGCACAGTATGTTAGCAGTGCTCTCAGAAAGTCATTCTAAAATATAATTGCCTAGTTTAATAAATAGCAATTTTGTAATAATTTTGCTCTTTGCTTCTGAATGCTCATCTTGATGGCTGTGCTTGCTTTTCAATCATACGAGTGTCTGTTGAAGTGAGGAAAGAGCATTTTGTTTTTGAAAATAAAGAACCTCAGTGTTTCCAAAGCTCTTCGGTACCTTCAAAATCCATTTGAATATTCACTAAGCAAAATAAGAAGAATTGAATGCTCACGGCACTTCATTAAGATACTTTCCAATCAAGTTCACAGAATCACAGCTGTTTCATAACCATTTGTTTCACTGAGGTTTTAATATAAATTTTGGATTCTAAATGGCAGCAGAATTGACAGCAGGGAAAAGTATTATTTCATTATTATTTCTAGCAAAACATTTGGCTTATTTACATGCAAGACAGATAAGATAAACTACTTGGTTTACCATTAATTTAAAATAAAATCCTAATGTGTAATAATGTTATAAGGCAAGGGTTGACGTTAGTGATACTTTCTAAACTATTGTATTTATGAAATGAGGTCTGAGGTGAAGTTCACTATGATTCTACTGAAGATAATGATTTTGCCAGTCCTGAGTTAAGATAACTTTTTAAAAAGCAGCAATTTGATTTTTCTGTAGACAATTTTTGTTATTCTTTTAACATGAGGTGTCTGATGGTTGATATCAATACTTTTTTTGGTACCCTAGAAATAGAAACATAGCTATTCCATCAAATAATACAGTTCATACCTCCCTAAGAAGAAGGATATGTGCTATATTTGAGTAAACTTTTAAAAGCAGTCAATAACAACATTATTAAAAGTGAAGGTAATAAATGGTTGCTGTATGTTACATTCCAGTTCTTTTGAGAGAGGGGAAAAGGATTTAATCATAAGACTTTAATTATACTATGTTAATAGTAAGGAAAAGAGAACAATAAGATAAATGTTAAAAATACTCCAAATTTTCTGATAAAGTATGTAACATGATCAAATCTATTTGTAAAAATCTCTCATTAATGTTTATCTTATTCAATGATATGTCTCAGGAAACAGGGCACTCTGACATTTAATAGTTAAATAATTCTAGGAATATTTACATTAAGACTTTCATTCATCTTGCCCATTTATTATACTGAGTGTCCACTGAATGCTTATATTCCTTGTGCAGAAGAGGTTAAGGAGGTAAGAGTTCGAAAGTTTGAACATGAAGTGATTCAGGAGCCCTGAACTGAGCAGTTGGTTGGAGTGTCATCCTGGACACCGAACATTTATGGGTTCGATTCCTGGTCAGGGCACTACCCAGGTTTGGGTTTCAAGCACCCATCAGGGCACATACGGAAGGCAACCAATCGATGTTTCTGTCTCATGTTGATTTTTTTGGTCTTTCTTTCTCCCTTCCTCTCCCTCTCTCTCTCTCTGAAATCAATAAACATATCCTTGGGTAAGAATTTTTAAAGAAATGATTCGCTGTCTAAGGCTTGAAGGAAAAGTTACTTGGGACATTGGGAAAAGAGTCATTATCAAAACTTAGTCATTTCTGATCTGGGTATCAAGTTCAATTCCTGTGATGAAGCAAATGGTCTTTCCACCTTGCCACACTCCCCTTCCCTCTTATTCTTTTTCAGCCCCAAGGTGGCTTTACATCTGTAAAGAGTCTAATGGCAAAACATTTATACAAAATTGCTTGCAGTACCTTAGTTGCTCAGATTTCTGATAGAAACCATTTATTTGGCAGGGAAGAAAAATTGCAAGTAATATTGGTTTCCCTCAAAATTTCCAACTTCTTTGGATTGTATCAATATTCCAAAGAAGCCAGAAAAAAGACAACTATACGTGGTAGATACCACAATATACTTTATATTTTATTTCAACTTAAACATGTAGTTTGATACGAAGATTTTCTTCTATCCCATATTCCTTCCTAAACATAAAATATTATCACATCAAGATCAAGAAAGACTCCTGTCCTAAAACTCCTAATATTTATATATACACAGCTAAGTATAAATTTAAAATCATAATGTAATTTCCTGTATGGCTCAAGTAATTTAAAAAATTCAAATGTTGAAAAATATTGAGTATCTTCTCTTTACAAAATACTCTAATTTGGTAAACAAAGTATGATAACCTTAAAAGAAAATGTTTTTCCCTTCAGGAAGCATAAATCGGTATAAGAAGGAAACCAGACATAAAATTCTGCATATACATACATGCATATATACAGATATTTTTGCCTATTACACTATTTTAAAGTAATGTAATAGGCAAACATGTATTGCACAAAGTAGTGTGTAATTGAATTGATAGTTACTCTGACCCCAATGAGTCGCCCTCAAAATCCTAAATACCTGAGTCAGGTCTGAGTGTTTAACACTGTCTAGAGATCGAAACTAAGTGCCTCTCTCTCAGTCTCATACACAATATTCAAAACAAATGGTCCTTGCTCTCTTAGTCCATTTCCCCCCACACTCTGATGTACTTCTGATCTGAACTCAGTGTGTTAGCAAGCACAGGAAACGTCCTTCTCTTAAAACCCTACTCTGCTGTCCTTTTGAACTTTAATTTTGTAAATCAGTGAAGTTCTTTCTCACTCTTTTCTCCAATTATTCCCTTCACGTCTGTGTTCTTATTGAAACTGCGCTGTCTCTTGAGGAAATGCTTCTCTTCAAATAGAATCAAAGTTGCTTTTCTTTTCTCTCTCATACCCCGTTTTTCAGGGCCAGGAGAGGAAGCAAGCATCCTCCTTGCCCGGCAGCCAGGTTTTCCAAACATAACCACCTCTCCCTTCTGCAAACACCTTGCTCCTGTGAAGCGTGTGTGATCAGGTTATATCACCCACTCCCTGCCCTCACTGCCTTACCCACCCATCTCTCACCAAACCTCCATTCATTCAAAGTCTCAGCTCTGGCTCATTTGCCGAGTCCCTAAATAATTATTTTTTATTCTCACCAAAACTTATAATCCATTGTTACATGCCTTTACTTTTTTAAAACAGTTATCCTTTTTTATCTGTGTATGTTTTGAGGGTGGCTGTAGTTTTGTTTCATTTTGATGAGCCTTGAAGGTAGAACTATGTCTTCCAGTCCCTAAGTTAGGGTGGCTTACAGAAAGCTATCCTGACTACACAGCCAGGGACCGAGGTGTAATAGGAAAAGAAACAACTGAAATGTGAAGAATTTGATTTGCAGTTGATTGCAGGTTGAGCTTCCAGAAGAACAGACAGCTCTAGTGCCATTAGAGGGCCTCAGGTGCCCTGTACTCCACCCCCAGAGTTCCACAGAGGACCCTGGAGTCACACTTCTCCCCTGTCCCCTAAGCACTCAGCCTAGTCTGATCCGTGGGAAGTGGTATCTCATTGTGGTTTCAATTTGCATCTCTCTGACAGCTAGCGATACTGAACATCTTTTCATGTGTCTCTGGATCCTCTGTGTGTCCTCCTCGGAGAAGTGCCTGTTCAAGTTGCTTGTCTTCTTAGAGTGGAGTCATGTAAGTTCTTTATATATTTTGGAGATTAAACCCTTGTCTGAGGTATCATTAGCAAATATGTTTTCCCATACGGTTGGTTCTCTTTTTATTTCAATACTGTTTTCTTTAGCCACACAGACCTTTTTAATTTGATGAGATCCCATTTGTTTATTCTTTTTTTTTATGTCCCTTGCTCTAGGGGACATATAAGTAAAAATGTTGCTGCGTGAGATATCTGAGATTTTCCTGCCTATGTTCTCCTCTAGGACTTGAATGGTGTCATGGCTTATATTTAAATCTTTTATCCACCTTGAATTTATTTTTGTGTATGGTGAAAGTTGGTGCTCGAGTTTCATTTTTTTACACATAGCTGTCCAGTTCTCCCAACACCATTTTTTGAAGAGACAATTTTATTCCATTTTATGCTTCTGCCCCCTTTGTTGAATATTAATTGACCATAGAGACTTGGGTTTATTTTGCGCCTTTACTCACTTCACTGTTTAGTAGACACTTTATAATCTATGGTAATATAATCATAACAATATCTACTGCTTTGGGGGCACTTTACGAGTGCCAGGCCACCCAGCATTTTTCATGCCTTATGTTGACTTCACCACAAACTTCTGAGATCTGCTCCATTGTTATTCCCACTTCACAAATGAAGAGACCCAAGGTCAATCATTTAAGTCCTTTTTTTCCCAAATGGTCCCCAATTCCCTTACCTGCCTCCTTCTCACCACTGTTCTACATGTGTCCTGCCTTGACATTAGAGTAATGCAGCCACGCGTCTCCTCCTTGTGGCCGTGGCCCTCCAACGGTGCTGGAACAGATAACACGAGTACTCAAGCTGAGTTTACCTGAAATTCTTGTTCTCAAGCAGGCACACAGGACTGCCAACAAGCTTATTATGCTTTTCTTCAGGGCCCACTTTGTGCCAAAGAAAGTTCCTATCTCTCACGGCACCCATTTATCTCCCCCACCTCCCTTCCCACACTGCTATCTTACGTGATGACCACCTTAAATATCATTTAGAAGTACGATGTCATCCAGAAGGGAAACTTATTTATTCTCGTGCACGTAAATCTGCAAACAAACCTGCCCTGAGGCCTCCTGCCCTGCCCTGGGGACCCTTCATTCTTCCCATCAAAGGTTGGGCCCTGAGCTTCTGAGATGAATCCCAGCCCCTCTCAACTTCTCAAAGATTTTATTCCCTTCTCCCCCCTGGATTCGTGAACATTTCATCAAATCGAAAGTGCCATAAGTTGTAGGCTGCAGCATTATTTTATGTCACTTACTTCATTTTCTTTAATTGTGGTAAAATATACCTAATGTAAAATTTACCATTTAACCATTTTCAGTGTACAGTTCCCTGGCATTAAGCACAGTCACACTGTTGTGCAGTCAACGCTGCCGTTATCTCCAGAACCCTTTTCTTCTTTCTGAATTGGAACAGCAGCTCCTCAGTCTTCCCTCCCTGCAGCACTGGCAACCACCATTCTATTTTCTGTCTCGATGAATTTGACTACTCTAAAGACCTCATTTTAAATTGAATCATACAATATTTATTCTTTTGTGAATGGCTTATTTCTCTTAGTATAATATCTTCTAGCTTCATCCATGTTATAGCATGGGTCAGAATTCCTTTTTATGACCGAGTAATATTCCCTTGCATGTATATTCCACATTTTCTTTATTCATTTATCTGTTGATGGACAGGAGTTGATTCCACCTTTTGACTATTGTGAATAATGCTTCTGTGAATATGGCTGTACAAATACCTATTCAGATCTCTGCTTTCAATTATTTGGAGAGCAAACCCAGGAATGGAATTGCTGGGTCATATAATTGTGTTTAATACTTTGAGTAACCACTGTATTACCTTCCACAGCAGCTGTACCATCGTATATATCCACTAGCAATGCACAAGGGTTCTGATTTCTTTACATCCTCATCAGCACTTGTTATTCTCTCCTTCCTTGTAATAAACTTCATGCACATTTTTAAAAGATATAATATATTCTGAGATATATTATATATTAGACAAAAATCTAGCCAGAAGCCCCCCAAACCTGGGATAGTAAAGGCCTTCATCCTCAATGTAAGTACAGGTGAGGGCAATGGCCCACCAGGCAGACAGGGATGGCAACGCAATGAGCCAGACTCATCTTGGACACAGATCGGAAAAGCGGGACAAACAAAACATGGAACCTGGAATTGAACCCAGCCAGTCCTCACGCGGATTACCAGCTGGAATTCCTGTTGCCAGTGAGACTCAAAGACCTCCAGGGGAGCAGCTAACCTGAAGGGGATTTTGTTGAATAGTATCTAAAGATGACTCAAAAGTGAATGCAAATTGTTTGCACTTCCAATTGGAAATCATGAAAATATGACAAAACTTGTATTTTAGAATTGAAGTGTATATTTCTGTTTAGTAAATCATGCTAGATTAATATATATAAACATGTTTAACATCCTTCATCTTAAAAAAATCAGAACTTCTAATTCCCCCAGCCGCAAACTTTTTCCTTTGATCACTTTGTTTAATGATTTTCCCCCAAAATAATATCTATAAGGCTGTATTCTTTCTCGTTACCAACCACTCTTATTTCATTTTTGTTCTCTTCCCTTTTTAATAACATAAATAATGTATAAGTGCATCGCCATTGCCAAAGACCCAGTTAATGCAGAGGACACAGTTCAAGTATCTTTTAATACCTCCTCCCCTTCTTAGAAGTTGGCCTCCTTCCACTTCTTTTCTATACATTTACATGGTATATATATTTTAAAACATAACTGAAATATACTGTATTGATTGTTTTGCATATTGTATTTTTTTAATGCTCACTGGAACAACTGCCCCTGTCGGTGCATCTAAGAGCATCACAGTGTTTCGCTGACGGCCTGGTACTCTAAGTCCTCACTTAACATCATCCATATGTGCTGCAACTCTAAGTGCAATGATGTGTAGCAAAGCCAACTGTACCATAGGTGGACTGCTAAAAACAGGGTTAAGTTCTCATGGTGACTCATCAACATTAAAACAAAATGATACTATTCGAGTAACTGCTGTATTCTGTAGCACAGATGAACATTTCCATTACTGACAGAAATTTGTCACTTCTAATTTTCATTATTTCAATGCTGCCAAGAATAGGTTCCTAAAAGTAGAGTTGCTGGCTGTAAGGGGTATGTGAATTTTACACTTGACAGACATCAGTAAATGACTATACAAAAAAAAAATACTTCCATGATTTATACTTCAAATGAGGCCCTGGTGGGGTAGCTCAATTGATTAGAACATTGTCCTCATATGTCAAGGTTGTGGGTTCTATCCTTGGTCAGAGCATATGTAAGAATCAACCAATGAATGCACAAAACAGTAAATTAATTTCTCTGTCACATCAGTCAACCATTCAATCATTTTTTAAATGAGATCTCAATAGATAACTCATCTCATCACATCGCCAACACTGCTTTTGTTAACAACCCAAATCTCCAAGTTGCTGAATCTGTAAACAGTTCCTATCCTCTTTCACACCTGTGACATCTTTACTTCAACTGACCACTTTCTTTCTGCACAAGCAAGGCGGGGCTGGACTTCTCTAAGTATGTGGAGTTTCTCTAAGTATGGGGGTTTCCCAGCTAAAGTGGTCCTAGAATTCCCTTCCATCTCACTAGCCAGGACTGCATACCATGGCTACCTTATCTTCAAGGGAGTCTGGAAAAGTGACGGGATTTCCGTGTTGGTTTAGATGAATCCTAAGTCCTACCCTACTCTACTTAAAAGTATTAAACTCTTAAAGACAGCTGAAATCATTTTACCAACCAAGGGCTACTAATGAGGAGTCAGTATTAGAATATTAACAGAAGAAAAGAATATAAAACTGCTACATGACATAAAATTATTCATGAGGTTATAAAAAACATGGTGATTTGCTGTCAGAAAGTCTGGGTTTGGTATTAGTTCCCTAAGTAGCTGTGTGACCTTGAGTATGTCAGTACGGTTCTGATTTTCTCCTCTGTTCAGTGAGGCTGATAGTAGTCACCTTAAACACACCTCAGAGGTGTCTCAAGAATAAAAATGAAATAATGGATGCAGAAGTCACTCTCGAACACCAGAGTAGCATATAGATTTGGTTTTTGTTGATGCAAGTATTGTAAATAAGCCAAAACAAGTGTCTCTCCAGCAGAGCCATGTCCCTGGCATGTCCCTCAAGTCTGTTTCTCCTCTGAAATGAAGAAATGACAGTTCTATTTTTTTGTGAACAGTGATGCTATCGTTATCTCCTATCTGTACCTCTGTGTTTCTCTACACAACGTAAGTAAGAAAAAATGAGGAAAACACAACAGGTAGAAACCTTTAACTTCCCATTTGTTTATATTTTATTGAAGGCAAAAACCCTTTAAGCTTGTTAAAAATGGCCAATTCCAGGATTACAGAATAAGGAGAAAGGTCCAAGATTATTCTTGGCACCAGCAACAAGCCAGAGAAGGAGAAAACAGAAACACCGAAGGGAGGAACAGTGCCGGCTGCTTCCCGTGTCCTTCCTGGTGGATGGTAGGGAGTCGGGACTCACTGCGAGTCACTGTGGGAGGCCACGTTAGCAGAAGCCCAGGCTTTCCATGCAACCACACTTCTAAATTCTCTTGAGCCTTTTGTGCAAATAGCTCTATGGATCACCAAATGTCTACACGTATCATATTATTTTTGTGTGTGCAGAACATGTTTCTATTTGAAAGAGTTGCTAGAATA
>PVKM010009194.1:12380-37496 GCA_004027735.1 Carollia perspicillata | reverse complement strand
TTCCTAAAACTTGAAGAACTTCAGCAACTCGTATAAAATAGGTCTGCATGAGGCCTTGGAACCCATCATTAGCCTCTGCACTTGAAGGCAGTAATGATTAAGTCAGACAAACAGAAACATACTACCATGACCTGGTAATTACATGGCCAGGAAAGTTGCCTGCAAATTTGTAAGGCATTACTCAAATACAAATTCAGATCAGAATTAACAATAGCCCAAACTTTGTTTGCCAATCAAGATTTATAAGAAATAATACATCAAAATGGCAGGCCAAATTTCAAACAAAGGCAACAACAGATTTAAAAGAAAACAAGAGAGGTGGGGTCTCATGTTTTCAAATTTGCAAATCCTTGATATGACCAGCCCAGAAAGATGAAACTGAGGTGATAACTTGTTAAATATTAAATACTGGGTTGGCCAAAAAGTTCGCTTAGGTTTTTTCCATACAATGGCAGTAGTGCTTAGTTTTCTTCAACATCATTCAAAACAATTTTGTTGAATTGTATGGTGACAGCTGTCATATCAGCATGCATTTTTTAAAAAACTTACCAAAATGGTATATTTTTGTATAGCCATTTTAATATCAAAGATAGAATAATATCTGCAACATTTTCCACATATTATGCTTTATTATTTCAAGAAAGGTAAAAACACAACTGAAATGCAAAAAAAGATATTTGTACCATGTATGGAGAAAGTGCTGTGACTGAATGTGTCAAGAGTGGTTTGCAAAGTTTCTTGGTGCTATTGACATTTTGGCCAAATAATTCTTTGCTGTGGGGCTGTCTTATGCTTTGGAAGATGTTTAGCAGCACCCCCTGGCTTCTACCCACTAGAAGCTGATAGTGAGAGATAGCTGACATACTCAAAATATCCAAATCAATAAAGTTATTGGTGACAATGAAAACAGTGTCTTTTATTTTATGAAAAAACTAATGGACTTTTTGGCCAACTCAACGTTAAATTAAGGTGATATTTTGATGTAATAATCATTGATAAGTTGCCTCCCCTGCCCCAAGCTGCACATATTTTGCTAGAAAAAAAATGACAATGCTCAATGTTTGTGAATAAAGCCCATAGATTTAAAAATATTGGAAATTATGTGTCTGCCATAGAAATCTTTGCTATTTATAGATTCATACTCTAGTGTGACACCATGGTTTTCTGAAACAGAATAGGAAATAAATAAGAAGGTGTTACAAATATTAATGAGTAGAGTATTGTGAATTCTCTTGGATTTCTCAATCTCTATCTTATAGTAAAAGAAATAATGCTTCCAGTGTTATTCTGGGCTTAAATACTCTGCATTTTTAGGTCTCCTAGTAGCATCATGGATGACTGCTAAAATGAGTGTAGGACTAGACTTCCAGTTGAATAATGTTGCCAGGGAAACTGCCTACCTACCATCGCAATATGTCTATCTCTGCCAGAACAGACAATTCTGCATGTATGACTTTTTATTTTCCATAACACTACAGAGTTGGAAAATTGCCCTAAAAATTGTATAGTTGCAAAGTCCTATAGAAAAGATGGAATCTTTACAATCCTAAAGAATATTGCATTTACCCATCAGGCATTTTTCCAGAATCCTATGAAGTAGTTTACATCTTGGGAAGGAGGGAGGAAAAAAACAGCAAGGGCTGCTGGTAACTTTGAACACTCCCTGACAGACTACAATCTGGATGCTACAGATCATGTGGGGCTTCAACTCATATACACGAACAAACAGAATTATAAACAGTCCTTCTAAAGGGATAAAAAAAGTGACAGGAAGTTCTCTTGTCCTTTCTCTCCACTTAGTATCAGCAGAATTTTCACCTGGACTAAGTTTTCCCTTTGTGCTCTTCCCCCAGAGGGTTTCAAATACACTGGAGAGACACAGACAATTCTGGCTTTCAAACATTCCAGTCTTACTTTTGTCATTCAGGGTGATATTTATTCACTCACCGTATCTGGACAATGGAAATCTATTTTAGTCATTTTCCATCACACAGTTCTGCTCTTGGTTCTTATTTTGGGAAAGCAGTGGAGCAGTAAAAAAAAAAATTTTTTAATTCTTTAAGAGCTCTACCCATTAATTAAATGAGGACATATTAATTGGTTATTTTAATTTTTCCCCCCTGGGAAAGAATGAGTAGGAAGATGCCCAAGCCCCCAGGAATATTCATCTGGAAGTAATCTCTTTACCTTGGAAACACCGATAAGAACCAGTGATATTTTAAATTCCTGTGGTTGCCTTTGGACTACATCAAGAATTAACATGTTCAATCAATATGACTTAGTTTCAAGTGAAACTAATTTGGTTAAAAATGTAAAATTCCCAATAAAAACTTTGAAATGACATGTTATAAATACAAAATAAAAAAGAATTCTATGAGCATCTGGGCTTGAACCCCAGCTCTGGCACTTCCTGGCAGCAGATTTAAGACATTTAATCTCACTCCCCTCATCTATAAAGTGAGAAAAGCTACTGTAGCCTTACAAATTTGTTTGGAGGCTCTCATGTAAGACTATGTGACTATTTCCATGTGATCACTTAGTTGTGAACAGTTTTTAAAATTGTACCTATTTATTCTGTTATCTTTAAATGTGGAGACAAGTCTATTGAAATGGGTATTAAAAGGAAAATTAGAGGCCCGGAATCAAATGAATGAGGAAAGGAACAAATATTTTAATAAAATTTTAGAATCTTTCTATTAATGCTCTTTACAACTCTATGAAATAGGATAATTCCCATTTTATGAATGAAACTGAGGCTCTGAGGGCTAAATAACTATCCCTAAGTAATTTAACTAATAACTACAAGACTCAGGCTTTAAACCCAGGTCTATCTCATCCCAAGGCCATGTATTCTTTCCCAAGAGAAGGAAGGACCAGCTGGATTTAAAAAGGTAATGAGATTATAGTATCAGCCAGAGTGGCAGGTCATTAGAAATGCTTTAGTGGTAAATGACAGAAAGCCAATCACAACTGGTAGAATACAAAGAGAAATTATGGGCTTCTATGACTGACAATTAAAGGTGGGATTTGCTTCAGGTTTAGCAGGCTATGGAGGACCAAAGGAGGTCCCTAGGACCATTTCCCTGTCTCTTCCCCAATTCCCTCTGAGTTGGCTCCATCTCATACAGGATTTCCCCTCACAGTGGGAAGATGGCTCACCATAGCTACACTCTCTCAGCATTGAATACAACAGGGAAGAGCAGAAGTCTGTTGCCCTGAAGTCCTAGTCAAGTCCCTATTCAGTCTGCAGCTCTGACCGGGTCTGATGCACCTCACTGAACCAGGCACTGTGGCCCAGAGAAAATGATGTCCCAACTAGCTCAGGTCTAGGTCAGATAGATGCCTAGGTTTAGAAACTTTTTATGAGGCATTTAGTGGGTTACGATTAAGCAGCCCTTGGTGTATATAAATATTGAGAACCACAAAACTGCAATATATTTCATTATAAGAACTGAAGAAATTACTCATGTATTTGGATTATTCTGTGTCAAGTCATGAAACACCCCTGAAACTCATCAGTGGAAAATAGCTCATACTTTCAGAATCACAGCTTTAGATCACTAGGACTAGCAATCCAAACCAAAACAGTAAAGTATCCTGTCTCCCTTTGTTGAAGATCCTTGAGAGGACATGATCTCCAGTTGACCTGGGAGCTAAACCTGGAAAACAGGAAACTCCTAACCCCTCCCATACTTGGAATATGCTGTCTCCCCAGAGTTCCCATAATCAGAGCTCTTCCAAGGACATGGCCTTGAGAGAGTGAGGTGTTGAGACCACCTTCACTGAATGTGACTGGCCCCAGTTAAACGTTATATTAACTTTGTAGATTCTGGTGGGCGTGTGCAGAGATCCACTCATCTTTCAGCTGCTGAAGACAAGACTTGTATGTATGGCCCCTTGCTTATTGCCACCTACCAATCTGGAGTGATATGTTTCCTTTTGGGTCTCTCCTTGCCCTCCAGGAAGGTGGGTGGGGGGACCAGTTTCATATTTCACTCAGTGAACTTCCAGGGTTGCAAACCACCACCATTCCTTTGCCCATTTCAGAAAAAAAAAAAAAAAAGGAAAAGCACATTGGAGCTGATCCATGAGATCCCATACATTTTTAAGTTCTGAGGGAAAGGATCCTTCTGAGACTGAATGGGTATCTGTAGGTCTCTGTAATCCCCTATCATTTTTCAGTTTCTGGAGCTTTATCGCATTTCATTTTACCAATACCACCACTTCTACCTCTCGTTTCTATAAAATCCACCACATCTATGTTGAGAATTTTAGAATTTGGCCTACAGATGAGACAAGTGATAGAAAGGAGAAAATAAAATGTTTGCAGTAGCCACATCTAAACACTGCTCAGAATTCTGCCCTAGAACTAATACTATCCCTTAAGATAATCTTTGAAAGTACAAGAGAAAAACATTCCAAGATATGGTCCCTGACCTTCACACCATGATATATGGCAACAGCCCACTCACCTGCCTGTATCTCAGAGGGCCAGCGTCTGCCTCCCCCCACTCCTGGCACAGAGTACATGCCCTAATACCAACTGTATCTGCATAATATTAGTATCCTGACCAGTACAGGTTAGCCTAAGGGGTGTGTGTGTGTGTGTGTGTGTGTGTGTGCATGTGTGCGCACGCCCACATGTGTGTGCTACTGGAGCTAAAATTCTCTGACATGTGCCCCACAGCACTGCTCCCAGGGGAACACCCTCTATTATCTACTATGCCACAAACCCTTTTGAGAATGTTTTGAAAGCTAAGGACTCTTCTGAGAAGAAACTACATACACAATACATTTTTTAATACAATTTCAAGCTGTTTGTGGACCCTAGTTACCAAATCCAGAGATCCTGAACCCCAAGTTAAAATCTCTGTTCTAGCCAAGGAGCAAGTGCACCCTGATGGATAGGAGTCAGGACTGAGAGCAGAACCAGTCCCTGCCTCCTGTTTAAAGGAAGAGCAAGAAAGGGGGTGTCTCAGCCAGAGATGATTTGCACCTCAGGGTTACATCTGGCCATGTTTGAGAAGTGTGATTGGCAGAACTTGGGTGGTACTATTGTCATCTAGTGGGAGAGGCCAAGATGCAACTAAATTCCCACATTACACAGGACAGGCCCCAACAACAAAGAATTATCTGGCACAAATGCCAACAGTGCTAAGGCTGAAAAACCCAGTCACAAAGGAATGAAAGAGACAGACAGAAAAATAGATGATTAGCAGCATGTTCTGAAAAAGCCATGCTACTCCATGACCCACTCCAGGCCAGGGTGGGCTCTTAGAAATCTGTCTCTTGTTACTGTTTTCATCGAAGGAGGCTCTCCAGCTTGGCATGTGCCACTGCCTTCCATATACTGCACTCTCTAATCGTCCACTCATCCTGCCAAACTCCTACTGAATCTAGCATTAGCCAAATTTCCAAGTAAGTGATAGTCACGACAGATAAAAAAAAATTCTACTTGCTGAAATTTGGTAGGAAAGGTCACTCATTTCCAGAAACTATTGTGTTTAAACAAAAGTACATTAGCAATCCTGCATTTTCCTGCTTCTGGGAGACCTTCTGGAAGTCACTGTACTTCTTGTGTCTCAGTTTCTGTTTGCATAGCCTGGGTTACAATCCCTATGACAGAAAGAGAAGCAGCTGGGAAAGAGGTTAGGAGCATGGACTGTAGAGCCCAAATGATGGGTCAAACAGCAGGTCTGCCACTCTAACCTTGTGCCCTCCACCCTAGTGTGCGGCTTCTCTGTGCCACGGTCCCTCCATCTGTGAAACGGGAAAGGCACCTACCTCATGGAGTTCTGAGAATTAAAATAATATTACCTGTGAAGTGCTTCAGTAATGCTTTAGGCTGTTGGCTGTCATTACTATGGTCACCACCATCATCATCACCTCCTATATGTAGGGAGAATTATTTGAGATTTAGAAGACCTTGTGTGAAATAAGATGAGCTATTGTATTTGCCATCCAAATGGTAAGGTATCCACTTTTAAATACATGTGTTTTTAATCTAAATTTGAATCAAACATATGTTTGCTAATTATCCTCTTTTAGCTTTGTAAAAAGCTAGCTCATATGTCAATATTATTTTGGAAGTGCTGCTCCTGCTATTCACTGTAAATTGCGGGGAGAGAGGAATTAAAAGTTGCCATTAAAATGCCAAAGTGGCAAAACAGCACAATGCTATTTGTTCAGACAGGTTTGGAGAAATAAAAGTGATTCCCAAGCTCGTCTTAACTGATTCAGAATTGTAGTCTTCAAACTGTTTAATGGCTCCTTGCAGCTTTGAGCAGAAAATCCAAATGCCTTAGTCAAGCATTGGCCATCTGGCCCAGCTGACCTGCAGCACAACCACGCTGCCTGCTAGCCTCCGTGCGAGACAGCTTCCTGCCAAATTCTAAACATTTCACTTAGCCTCTCTCTGCAACCACTGTTGACCCACATGCCCAATGCACCCACATCACCACCTCTTTAAATCTGATCAACCTCCCTGTCAAAAGTCCCCTACGTCATGAAGACTGCTCAGAGCACTCCACCTCCTTCCCCACCCAAACAGCATCTTTTCTTCCTTTGAATTTCCATGAGCTTTGATTTACACCTCACAGGTGCTTCTAAAGCAGTGAACCTAACGACTCTGCCCAGGGTACTGGAGATATAGACATTTCCATTTGCGCTGGGGAAATGATTCCTGTGATTTCCATACTGTGATAACATACGGAACTTGGAAGCATCAGAAATCAATTCTGAATTTGTAATTCAGTGCTGTGAGTCTGAGCAATTCCCTCTGGCTTAATCAATAGCCAAATACACTGTTCATTTCAGAAACCAAGCGCACAACCCCCCACCTTCTCAAAATCAGGATAGTCAAAGTCGAGTTTTGCTGGCAGCTTTAGAGTCCTGGAATCAGAGTTGGCAGGCTTAGAAAAATCATCAAGTCCTTTCAATTATTTGCATTAGTAGTCATTATGTACAGACCTAGGGTCTTCATGACTCAAGAGAAGTAAAATATTAGCACCTGAGCTACATCCCCTAACCATTTCTATTTTTTGCTGTACCTTGTCAAGCCTGCATCATTACCCATTCTGCCTTTCACTCCACCTATTACTTAGCTTAAATATGAGCTACTCTGAAAGATCATTGGTAATTCACATAAAATATAGCCTTGTTACTTTTCTTTTCTTTAAAAGAGGCATGATAATTGCAAACTGCAACAAACGAAGCTGAAAATAACTCCCCAGGCAGTTGTGCATTAGGAATTAGATTAAAATGAGCCCAATTTAGTTTTAAATGACCTGGTAATTTGTAGGAAAGATTTAAGTTTCTTATATTTTCATCAATGGAAAACTGGGAAGCTCATGAAAACCAATCATTGATCACCGGGGTGAGAGAATGGACCCTTATCCCAAAAGCCAGCGAGCCCGTGTTGATGGATTGTTTAAAGATTTATGTTCAAAAAGCAACAGGAGAGAAGAAAAACCTAATTTAACATGAGTTGAATCTTTTTTAAAAATCTAAAGTAAAGTAAGTTCAATGTCAGCTCATATTATAAATGCCAAAGTCTGTGCTTGAAACTAATTTTCCAAGTAAAACTAATTAGGATTTCAAATCAAAGCCCTAGGAATTTGGGGGAATTGAAGTCCTTGTTTGTTTGCATCTGGGACATGAAGGACCAGTTTTCAGTTTGGGACTGAATTGGGTGACATCAAATTTCGTCCACATGCACTGCCGCATGGAAACTTGGTTAAGGCATTGAGGCCACAGCCACCGTATCTCTGCACAGCCGCATCATCCCACTGCCTCACAATATTCCCATGAGGCAATTCCTGTGAGGCATGTGTAAAGAAATATTTCTGCTATTCCTCTGTCCCAACGTTAAACTTCAAGCTATGGAAGTGATGTTGCTGATGCATTTAAGGTAACTGGCAGAATTTGAGGTACTCTGACACAGAAGATATTAAAAACTATTATCCAAATTAGTATACCCCCTCCTTGGGTAGAAACCATTACAGTTCTTCTAATCTTCAACATATATGATGTATAAAATATATTTTAGTATAAATGTAAAAGTTTTTCAAATGAGCCCTCTGCTAGCACTATTCTTTAATTCAAGATATATCAGATCTCCCCTCGATATATATGGCTACTAACTCCCCTCCTCTTTTTGTTTAACATCAGCCACTTCTCCATGGATTAGATAATCCATGATTAGATTAGATATCTCTCCAGGGAGAGATAGTGGAGGTATACGTATATAGAGAGACATAGATATATACTTCATACATCCCAAATAAAAAGAAACGGTTTTACTTGCCATTCGTAACATCACTCAAGTCTTTGAATCATCTACTTTGGGGAGAAAGATATTAATATATAATTATTTTTAAAAGAAATAAATAAGAAAACTTCCATAATGCTTTAACTTATCCTGAAACTAGAAGCATAAATATACAATACCACAAACATTTATTTACTGGTGCCAAGAAGATGCCAGGCTCAAGTGAGGCATAGAAAAGTTTGAAAGATGAGCACAGCACTGGGCCAGATGTCTTCTGTTCTCTCCTCCAGAAACACTTGCTGTTCTTTAACCCTGCTCTCTGTCTGAGACAGGCTGACACACTTCTATTGTGTCAACATGCTCCTGCGCTGTCTGGCCTGTGAGATTGCTTTAGGTTTGGCTGCATCCTCAACAGGTCACCGGACTGCTAGAGACCACTGCTAACACAACTCTCTTCTTTCTAGTTCTGGAAATCTCTCTATTCTCTCACTTCCTCATGCCAGGGGTTGTGACAGTTTCACTGTTTAGCTCCAAGTTCCCTCAGTATCTCTTGTGATTTCCCTACACTCTTCCCAAACCTTTGTAATTAGGTTTCTTTGTAAATAAACTCTCATCAAACTATCCTAATATAAATCTGCCATCTGTTTCCTCCTACAACCCAACTGCTACAGGTGACATTCCTCCCTTCCTAACCTTTACAATCTGGTCAAAGATAGTTTCCATATAACTCTTAACAGCTGCCACTAAGTAAACACAAAGACATGCGTGGTCAAGAGGAAGAAGGGGTCACTTTAAGATATAAAAGGTTTCATGAAATCTATGGCATTCAAGATGGACCTCTGAGGACTAACAGGAAGACTGGTGGAGACAGGGCAATCTCACAAGGTGAAGGGAAGACAGGCCCACATCCAAAAGGCAGCAAAGTGCAGGTGGTTTTCAGAGGTACCTGATGTCCAAGGTGAAGAAGAGAGAATAATTTTAAAAAGCCTGGAAAGTGAGGCTTGCACCATGGTTTAGAGGACTTTGAACTTCTGGCTAGTCTTTATAAGTATTTTCTGCAGAAAGTGAAAACCTATTATAAACCTTTATGCAAAAAAAGATATTTGCAAAATATTATAATTATTGTGTGTGTTTAATAAATTTTTATCTCACTAGATTGTAATGTTCATCAGATCAGGGCCACGTCTGTTTTGCTCTGCTGTACCCAGCAACAAGTACAGAGCCAGGCATATATTACTTACTTGACAGCTAATGAATGAATTAATGCTTCAATAATTCAAGAGACTTTACTAAAAACATCTTTTATAGAAGCTAGGAAAATAAAATGAAGACTGGAACTTGAATTAAAGTGTGATCAATGAGAATGGAAAAGAGGATGAGCAAGATAGATAATCCAAGATCTCCTGGTCAGAACCACATCTACTGCACACCTAATGATGAGGAGTGGCCACTCCTCATCCTATGTAGGCAGTTTTCACATGCAATGAAAGCTCTTTGAAAATGATGGAGGAGTAAGTGGAAGCTACACTAACCTCCTCCCAGGACCAATCTTGAATTACAACTAAATTGTAGAGAAACCATCCCGAATAACCAACTGAATGCAAGCTGGAAAGAAGCCTTATAACCACAAACACACAGAAGAAACCACTTCACCACAATGAGGCTGGTAAGGAGTGTGGAAGAAGCCTGAGTGGGCTAGCTGGGCTTCCATAGGTGGCAGCTGAAGTTCCAGAGGGATATTTCAGCAGTCGAGGGGTTCCCCTGAGAAGTGTGGGGCCTACACCCCAAGCTGCACTCCTCAGCATGCAGCACCAGAGCTGGAAAGGAACCCATATAGCATCCAGCTGTGAAAAGCAACAGAGGTTCTGTTGGCCAGGGAGAGATGTCTGGAGACTCAGAGGGCTTCTTAAAGAGCCAACGCACAAAATTTTGTTTGTAGCCAGTTACTCTATGCTGCAGCAGAGGGAAGGCAGAGTGGACTAGAGATACTTGAGGAGAGTCTGGGGTTGGTAGCTCTGGGGAGAGAACTAAGGAACAGGTGCCAGGATCCCTGTGCTGAGTCCTTCCCCATACTGAAGAAGCCATCTTTCCCAGACAGACCACTCCTCTCCAAATGGCATCTGCTTGAGGGGAAGCAATAGCCCCATCTGTAGGTATTCTCTGCCCCACCCTGTGGAGCTTAAAGTATTACACCTTGAGGCTGTATCACTGATAACTTTAACAACTAAGCTGATCTCTGAGAGATCTGTGAGACTTCAGCTGACCCTCCCTAGAGCCCCAGTGCTGATAAAAGCCAGACCTAGTGCACAACCTGGTTCTTTCTTCTCACAAACAGAGGGATCCCTATGCTGTGGATTGCTGATAGCTCCAAACAGATTGGCCGGGGCCAGTCACAAGCAACAGCTGACAAAGGCCTACAACAGAGGCTTTGCAGGTCAACCTAATACATAGAAACAAATACAAAGAAGCAGCCAAAATGGAAACACAAAAAAAAGACCCCAAATAAAAAAAAAAGAAAGAAAATTCTCCAGAAGAAGACCTAGATGAAATGGAGGCAAGCAATTTATCAGATAGAGTTTAGAGTATGATTATAAGGATACTCAACAGCATTAAAAGTGACACAGAAACCACTCAGAATAAAAAATGCAATATCTGAAGTAAATAATACACTGGAAGGAATAAACAGTAGGTTAAATGAGGCAGAGGATTGCATCAGTGATTTGGAAGACAGGTAGGAAAAAACACCCAGGCAGAGCAGCAAAACATTATATATTTTTCTTAATGAAGAGAGCTTACGAAACATTTTGGACAACATGAAGTGTAACAAAAGCCACATGATAGGAATACCAGAAGGAGATCAAGAACCTATTTGAAGAAATAATGACTGAAAACTTCCCTAATCTAGTGAAGGAAAAAGACACAAAAGTCCAGGAAGCTCAGAGAGTCCCAAAGAAGCTGAGATAAAAAATGACGAGGCTTAAAGACAAGGAGAGAATCCTAAAAGCCACAAGAGAAAAGCAGGTAGTTATCTACAAGGAAGCACCAAGTAGACTATCATCTGATTTCTCAACAGAAATATTTCAGTCCAAAAGGGAGTGGCATGAAATATTCAAGGTGATAAAAAGAAAAGACCTACAACCAAGGCTATCTTTTAAAATTGAAGGAGAAATAAGGAGCTTCCCAGACAAGAAAAAAGCTAAAGGAATTTGTTAACACCAAACCAGTACTGCAACAAATGGTAAAGGGCTTGCTTTGAAAAGAAGAAGAAAACGAGAAAGAAAACAACAGAGGAAAATAGTCTAACAATAAAATGGCACTAAATATGCATCTATCAATAATCACTTAAATGTAAATGGCTTAAATATTCCAACCAAAAGACAAAGGGTAGCTAAATGGATAAGAAAACAAGACCCATATATATGCTGCCTCTAAGAGACCCATCTCAGATTTAAAGATACACACAGACTAAAAGTAAAGGGATGGAAAAGGATATTTCATGTAAGTGGAAAGGGAAAAAAAGCTGGGGTAGCGGTACTTGTATCTGACAAAAAAAAGACTTTAAAACCAAGGCTAGTAATAGACAAAGAGGGACACTACATAAAGACAAAGAAAACAATCCAACAAGAAGATATAACACTAGTAAATATTTAGATATGCCAACACAGGAGTACCTAGATATGTGAAGCAAATCCTGATGGACATAAAAGAAGAAATAGACAGAAATGCAGCCATATACAGAAATTTTAGCACCTCACTGACTTCAATGGATAGATCTTCCAGGCAGAAAAATCAACAAGGAGACACTGACTTCAAATGACACACTAGATCAAATGGATTTAATTGCTATCTTCAGAGAATTTCATCCCAAAGCAGAAGAATATACATATACTTTTCAAGTGCACATGGAATGTTTTCTAAGATAGACAACATGTTATAACATAAAACAAGTCTCAGTAAATTTAAGAACTGAAATTATATCAAGCATCTTATCTGAACACAATGCTATGAAACTAGAAATCAACCACATGAAGAACACTGGAAAACACACAAAGATATGGAAGCTAAATAACATGTTATTACACAATGAATGGGTCAAAAACAAGATCAAGGAAGAAATCAAAAGATACCTTGAAACAAATGAACAAAGAACACAACAATTCAAAATCTGTGGGACACTGGGAAAGCAACCCTAAGACGGAAATTCAGAGCATTAGAAGCCTATCTCAAAAAAACAAGATAAAGCTCAAATAAACAATCTAACCTTACACTTAAAGTAACTTGAAAAAAAAAACCAAAGTGGGTAGAAGGAAGGAAATAATAAATATCAGAGCATAAATAAGTGAAATAGAGTCTAAAAAAAGATACAAAAGATCAATGAATCCAAAAGCTGCTTCTTGGAAAAGATAAACAAGATTGACAAACCTTTAACCAGACCCATCAAGAAAGAAAAAGGACCCAAATAAATAAAGTCAGAAATGAAAGAGGAGAAATAACAACTGACACCAAAGAAATATAAAGAATTGTAAGAAAATATTATGAACAACTATATGTCAACAAACTGGACAACCTGGATGAAACGGATAAATTCCTAAAAACATACAATATTTAAAAACTGAACGGGAAGATTCAGAGAATCTGAATAGACAGATTACAGCTACTGAAATTGAAGCAGGAATAAAAACACTACCAACAAACAAAAGCCCTGGACTGGATGGCATTACAGGTGAATTTTACCAAACATTCTGAGAAGAACTAACACCTCTCCTCTCAAACTATTTCATAAATCTCAAGAAGAGGGAAGGCTCCCAAACTCATTTTATGAGGTCAACATTATCCTAATTCCAAAACCAGATAAAGACACTACAAAGAAAGAAAAGTAAAAGCCAATATCCCTGATGAACATAGATGCTAAAGTCCTCAAAAAGTATTAGCAAACTGAATATAGCAATGCATGAAAAAGATCATAATACCATGATCAAGTGGGATTTATTCCAGGAATGTAAGGCTGGTACAATATTTACATATCAATAAATGTGATTCACCACATAAATAAAATGAAGGATAAAAACCATATGATCATACCAATAGATGCAAAAAAAAGCATTTAATAAAATCCAGCACCCATTCATGATAAAAAAAATCTCAGCAAAGTGTAAATAAAGGGATCATACCTACACCTAATAAAGCCATATATGACAAACCCACTGCCCGCATCATACTCAATGGGCAAAAACTATAAGTATTCCCTTTAAGATCAGAAACAAGACAGGGGTGTCTGCTTTTACCTCTCTTAGCCACAGCAATCAGACAAGAAGAAGAAATAAAAGACACCTAAAATGGAAAGGAAGAAGTAAAACTGTCTTTATTTGCATATGACATGACACTGTACAGAGATAACCCCAAAGATTCCACCAAGAAACTACTAGAACTGATTGATGAATTCATCAAAGTAGCAAGATAGAAAATTAATATACAGAAATCAGTTGCATTTTTATATGCCAATAACAAACTAACAGAAAGGAAATTAAGAAAATAATTCCATTCACAATTGCTTCAAAAAGAATAAAATACCTAGGAATAAACCTAACCAAGGATGAAAAAGATCTGTACATGGAAAGTGATAAGACACTGAAGAAATAAACTGAAGAAGATACAAATAAGTGGAAGTATATACCATATTCTTGAATAATAATAACTAATATCATTAAAATGTCCATACCACCCAAAGCTATCTATAGATTCCTATCAAGATTCCACTCACATATTTCACAGGACTATAACAAATATTTCAAAAATGTATATGGAACCACAAAAATCCCCACATTGAAACAGTGATCCTGAAAAAGAAGAACAAAGTTGGAGGAATCATACTACCTAATATCAAACTATACTGTAAGACCATAGAAATTAAACCAGCATGGTGCTGGCATAAAAACAGACACATAGATCAATGCAACGGAATAGAGCACCCAGAAATAAACTCACAGCTTTATAGTCAATTAATATTTGACAGAGGAAAAAAGCACATACAATGAGCTAAAGACAGTTACTCAATAAATGGTGTTGGAAAAGTTGAAAAGATACATGCAGAAAAAAAGAAACCAGACCACTTTCTTACACCACACACAAGAATAAATTCAAAATGGATCAAAGACTTAAATGTTAGACCTGAAACCATAAAAATCCTGGAAGAAAACATAGGCTGCAAAATCTTGGACACTTCTCACAGCAATATTTTATCAGATATGTCTCCCCAGGCAAGGGAAACAAAAGAAAAAAAATAAACAAATAGGACTATATTAATCTAAAAAGTTTTTGGACAGCAAAGGAAATTATCCACATAATAAAAAGACAATCCACAGAAGGGGAGAACATATTCACTGATACATCTGATAAGAGGTTAGTATCCAAAATTTGTAAAGTACTTACAAAACTCAACACCAGAACAACAAACAATCCAATTAAAAAATGGGCAAAGGGCCTAAAAAAATGGGCAAAGGGCCTGCATGTCCTCTTTCTTCTCCAAAAGACAATAGACATATGACATATGCCAATAGACACATGAAAACACAATAGACAATAGACATATGCCAATAGACATATGAAAAGATCCTGAATGTCACTAACCATCAGAGAAATGCAAATTAAAACCACAATTAGATACCATCTCACACCTGTCAAAATGGCTATTATTGATAAATCAACAAACAAGTGCTGGCAAGAATGTGGAGCAAGGGGAACCCTTTTGCACTCTTGGTGGGAATGCATGCTAGTGCAAACACTGTGGAAAGCAGTGTGAAGATACCTCAAAAAATTAAAAATGTATCTGTCTTATAACCCAGCAATATCACTTCTGGGAATATATCCAAAGGAACCCAAAACACTAATTCAAAAGAACATAAGGACCCCTAAGTTCCCTGCAGCATTATTTACTCCCACCAGGATATGGAAGCAGTCCAAGTGTCCATCAGATGAGTAGATAAAACAACTATGGAACATTTACATAATAGAATACTACTCAGCCATTAAAAAAGAAAGTTGTGCCCTTGTGACAGTTTCGATGGATCTGGAGAATATTATGCTAAGTGAAATAAGCCAGTCAGAGAAAGAGAAATACCATATGATTTCATTCATATGTGGAATCCAATGAACAAACTGAACAAGGAAAATGGGGACAGACTCATAGATGGAGAGCTGGAAAACTAAGGGGAGTAAACAATCATGGAAAAAACACAATAAAAATTAAGTAAAATAAAAAATACAATTCTTCATGTTCAACAATTAGGGACATATGAAAATAAAACACAAACCACACGCATAATTATTTCCAATTATGGAAATAAATCTAAATCTCATAAAGGAGAAAATATATAACCTCATTTTTAATTATGAACTGAAGTATGAGGATCCACTTTTAGGGTTACAAATTTCCAGGGGAGGAAAAAAAGGAGAAATCCAGGAAAGGTAAGTAAATTTAGGAAAGCTAAAATTGGAGCTTAAAAATTAAAACTATGTGGATGGGCCAAGGTTTCCCAAAGCTTACTCAAGTACCATGAATGAGTCCCAGCATGAATTCACACAGGATGTGCAAGTGATAATGAATTTCTCTATGTGTCACGATACAAAATGTGTTTGAAAATGTTTATTTATTTTTAAAAGTTAAGATATTTATTGAAGATTTAAGTATATTGTAGCAAGGCTGAGGAGATGTGGTAAAGAGACTGTAGCTGGGAAGCAGGGGCAAAAGACACAGTGATACAAATACTTACAATAACTGTCTTTCAAACAGAAAACTCCATTTTGAATAAGGAAAAAGGGTCTAATCATCTGACTTGGTGATTCTACAGATTTAGATTCAGCAGAAGAAAAAGCCAAGTTTACATGAAGGTTCAAAGTCTGGAATGCACATATAATTGAATTCCTAAGGCCTCCACACATTAAATGTAAACCACTGGAAACTTCTAGTATCATTACAACTTCTGAAAATCTTTCACGTTGTTCCCCTCAAACCAAAAAAGTTCATAACCTCTCTACAAACTTGGAAAAGTTCATAACCTCTCTACATATCAATGCCTTCATCTGTAAAAATGGGTTGACACCACGATGGGATTATTGGATAGGTTAAATGATATTTTCTAGAAAATATCTGGTACACAGTATGTGAAGAACAAATGTCTCTTCTCTGTTTTCTACTGGTAGGACCTTAATCAGAGGCAAATATAATATTAACTAGACATCCATACACCATGTTAGAAGTTGCTTATTCTAGCTACGTATAAGAGGAGTACCATATGCTCCACTGTAGGAATTGGGGCTCCTAGTCCCATATAGTAGGAAAGAACCCAAATTAACTAAACAGCAGAGTTTATTATAGGATTATGAGGGCCTTAAGGAGGAACTGAAACCATGGCCTGGAAAGTAAGTATTCAGGCATCCGCTCAGTGTTTGATCTCTACATACCTACTTCCTTTTTTCTCTTTCTTTCTCAGAAGACTTCTTTTTCTCCAGTCTTAGTATACATTTTATTGGCTGAGTCACTCAGAGACACTGAATCTCTTCCCTTGAATTTCAAATTTTCAGGGAAGGATTGGGTCTTGAGCCTAATGGGTTGAATTAATCTAATCTAATAGGGTGAGATTATGTGCCAAATGGCTGCAAGGCAATCCCTGCTGTGGGTTAAAGTGTCTGTTAAGAGGGTGGAAGTTTGAGGGGGGTAGGGGCAGGGTGGTGGTTATTGTTGTTCAAGTACAGTTGTCTTCATTTTCACCCCAATACAGCCCCCCCCCCCGCCCAACCCATCCCACCTCCCACCCGCAAACCTACCCTCCTTGGCTTTGTCCATGTGTCCTTTGTTCCTTGATGGACTTCACCCTATTGTCCCCAATTATAACCTCTTCCCCCTCCCCTCTGATTACTGTCAGCTTGTTCTTTATTTCAATGTTTGTGCCTCACTCAAAATCATGCAACACAGGTGGCCTATTGCTCTAGAATTCTTGTTTCCTTTGGCCATAGTCAGATTAGTATTTTAATATTTTTTTAACAATTTTACGTATTTTTGAGAGAAGGGAAGGAAGGAAGAGAGGGAGAAAAACATCAATGTGTGGTTGCCTCTCACACGTCCCATACCAGAGACCTGGCATGCAACCCAGGCATGTGCCCTGACTGGGAATCAAACTGGCAACCCTTTGGTTCTCACGCTGGCACTCAATTCACTGAGCCATACCAGCCAGGACAAAAATCACTTTCTGAAAACTCAGAGCTAGTATATAACAATGTAATAGCAAGTCATACAAGTATTATACCCTTTGAATCAGTCATTTCTGTCAAGAATATTTATTTTACAGAAATAATTTATTGGAAGAAAAACAAATAGATGCTTCTCTAGTATTTTCTTATTGATAACAAACAAGGTTTTGTAAATATCCAACAACAGAGGATCATTAATTAAGTTATGGAATGTTGATTTTTCTAATTCTCACCTGAGAATATGTTTATTGATTTTGAGTGAGAGATAGACAAAGAGAGGTGGGGAAGGAGAGGGCAGGTTTGAGAGGAAAATATCAATAGGTTGCCTCCTGTAGGTGCCCCAACTGGGGATTGAACCCACAACCCTTTGGTGTACAGGAATGATGATGCTCCAACCAAATGATGCATCCCCCAGGGCTGGAATGTTGATTTTTAATAGGATATGATACAGTCCCTTAGAATGACCACAATCAAGACAAAGACAATGCTTTTGACAAAAAGCATAAGGTTGTATCTTGCTTTTGTTTTCAGTTAACAATGATCAATCATATAAGCCTCTTCAAATACTTTTGAAAATGTTTTATAAATTTTTAAAATAAAATTTTAAATATGAATTCATAAAAATACATCTGTAACATAAAAATAGACACTTTTATTTTTAAAAAATTGAAAAATAATTTTTCCACTTGCTCCTAAATTTGATAACAGTAAAAATGATAACAATCCCTTTGTTCCAGGTACTATGCTGTTGGGAACTGCCCTGCCTGGTTTCAGAAGCTTTAACCCTCCATGGCTAAGGCTGAGTGAGAGACCTTGGGACCATAAGCCACTAAGGAGACAAGGTTTATCTCCCTGGCCGGGGCACTGCCTCTGCCCCCTTTTATTTCACCCTGCTTGGCCCTGGGTTGATGACTGGTTAGCCAATGATGGGTAAGATTCCTCAAAGGAGGGATAACCTAAGACAGGAGTGGTCATGATGGGGCACTCTGGGAAAGACTTGGAGGGGCTACATAAAAAGAGGGTGATGGATCCTCGCCCCTCAGCTTTGACATAGCCTGAGTCCTCATTCTGTCTGTGAGAAGTCTCCTCATCTCTTGGCTGCTTTATTTCCCCTGCCTGACTTATGCCTGAATCAATGCCAGAAGGAGGTGCAGCCCTGGGCAAGAATGGGGGCTTCCCCAGGGTGATCAGGCCTAAGAAAGAATGCATAAAATCCTGTGAAACCTGCTTTGCTAAGAGTGCCCTCAATTTTCTGATAAGGGTCCAAGCATGAAATCAGTTTGTTTCCCAAAGTTTTATAACCCTTTAGCTAACTAACTGGGACTCAGAATAAGTCCTCAAAGTTCTTTGTATGTTACCTATTCTTTGATCCTTACTGCCTGACAATGATTGATGAGCTTTAATCTGTATTCCTGTACAAATTGAACCCAATAAAAGCCCATTGAGGAAAAGGCTCCTGGCCCTTCTCCTTTGAGAGATCAGCCACCTTTCCTCCCCAAGCAGATCACGTCTTGGTAGACTTATCCTCATCCGTGGAGATGGGGAAGCCCTGAGGGCAGAGCCCCCCAACATACACTATGCTGTGTGTTCCACATAAATTAGTTAATATAATCCTCAGAGCAATTGTGTAAGATTAGTATTATAATTGCCATTTACAGTTAAGAACTTAAGCAAATTGCCAAAACAATACAACTTCAAAGCCATACTGCCACGATTAGACTCTAAGCCTAGACAACTTCATAGTTGGTCAGTACTTTTTTAAAACTGTGCTTTAATACTCTGTGCATGTGTATGTGCATGAGCACATGTGTGTACATGTTTGTACATGTTTAACAAGGTGAGCAGAAAAGTTCAGAGTCAAATGAAAATAAAACAGTAAATCCAGTTCCCACTGACAGCCAGCTGAAAACTGGGGAAGAATGGCATAAAGCACAGCTACCCCAGCAATTCCTGAGGAAAAGCCCAAGTGTCAGGGCTCCAAAACAGCCTAGTTTACAATATTCATGAATTCCCAAACCACTCAGTGTTAATATTTTATAACTTTCACTCCTTCAATAAATCTTTAAAAAAGGAATCTTTCACAAACTAATCTCCCCAAAACAATTAAGCTGATAGTAGAACTCTTAGTGTAATTTATATTTGCTGAGATAGTAATGCATCCTTTTTCTATCACAATTTCCCCCAGGCAAAAGGAAGCCAGCACAACACATTTTAAACTCATTCCACAGATCAAATCACTCAGGGATATGATATAATTAGTCTTATGATAGTACACACTTAATTAAATTAGGGAGAAACAATTAAACGACAAAAACAATAAAAATATCAAAAATTAACATACTCTTGACATTAACATGTCAAACGGATAATGTGATTATGAATATGAATATTTAAATTGATAGAATTCTCACAAAGAATAAAAAATGTGCTGCTGCAAGCATTCTGACTATGGAAGAATCAGAAAATCTTTTTAAAGTTGCCAAAATGGTAAAACTATATATTCTCCATAGTTTCTGTGATGCATTTTACAAGACAAATTAAGAAGAGAATATCTATAATCTAAATCAAGGAAGATATTCTTGGTTTATATTTTTCCCCTAAAAACTCTGTCTTTCTGAATTTTTGAGATCCCATGCTCTTGAATAAGAAGTTCGATATTCTTAGCTATAGTTTTAGCACAATAAAATCTGTTTCTCCCACTAGATGAATTAATGACTATGGAGGATAATTTTACCAATCATCGCCAAAGCAAGTTTATGCTACCAACTGCTGAGGAATGGTAATGAATTAAGTTTATAGAGGCCTAATAGCACAGAGACCAAACATCAATAATAAAGTGACATGAAATTCAAGCAGAAGTGGAATGAACCAGGGAGAGAGAGAAATGTTAGCATCTTCTTTGCTGACAAATCTATGTTCTGACATTATCTTCTTCAAGGGAAGCACCATGACATGTCCAACACTGACACACAGAATTTTATTTGGCTTTTCTACTTGTTCCAACTAATTGCTCTAAAATGCCTCTAATATCTTCTTGCTTGTTATTGGATGGCCCATTGAGAGAATCACCACAACAGATTAGGAGATTTCAGAAACATAAAATGAAAATTAAGAGTAAACTTGGATATGCTTTTATAGAGCAAGGGTCTTAAATAATGATACTGTTAATAAAATAGCAATAGTGGTAGCAGTAGTAGTGATTATTTCTTAGAGATTTCCCTTAAGTATCTTTTACGCAGGGAAGTATAGAGTTGGGCACTGGGAATTAAATATGAACTAAAGTAAATAGTTTTAATACAAGAGACAATCTTCACCCCACCTCCCCCCAAAAGTGATTCAGGTTAAAAATTAAAAGATGGGGAAATATACCAGAAGAATGCAAACAAAGAGAAAACAAAACTTCTGGATGTAATACTGAAAAGTGAAATATAACACAAAAGTATAAACACAACATATATGGGCACTTTATAATGTATAAGGACAATTCATAACTAAATTGAAACAATTTAAATATCTGTGAACCAAAAAACATAGTAACAACATTCCTAAGGCAGGTAGTATGATATAAAACAAAACAGGTAAAATACATACTAAAAATTGCAGAACTTAGTTAACCTCTACGAGTCAATGAATGACATATCAAGTGGCCAAAAATATAAGAAAGAATATAGAATGCTTTAAACAAATAACTAATAAAGTAGATATATTTGATAAATATTTAGTGCTGAATTCTAAAAATAGAAAACTGCCTTTTTTCAAATACTAATATAATAACGTTAAAACTGACCATATAAGTCACAGAAGATACCTTATATTAAATTCTGAAAAATAGACTAAAACAAGCAATACTTTTTAATTGTCTAGTAAAATTAAAAATTAATAACACCAGGAAATAATAAGTTTCATTCATATAAAAGTCAAATAAATTGCTCTTAAACAAGTCTTTGTCAAAGAGGACAGGCAAACTAAGGTTGTTCAATTTCTCTAAAAATAGAAAGCATACAGCTAAAGGAACACATGGAAGAAAATTCAAAGCCTTAAATATATTTAAGAAACAAAGGATGCAAAATTATACATCAGACAAATAGCTAAACATTGTTAATATATAAAGAATAACAGAAGAAAATAAAAAACATAAAAAGCCAAATAAATGATATAAACAGAAAACAATAGAGCCAATCAATGCATTCCAAAACATCCCAAAAGGTTGTTTTTTAAAAATGAAACAAACCACTAATTAACCTAATCAGAAAAGGGAACCTAACCTAAAAAAATGCTGATTTTGCTGAACTTCATCCAAATAAGTTTGAAAACTTAAGATGAAACTAAAATTATTCTAGATATATAAGTTACCAAAACTAAAAGAGGTTCAAAAACCTTAGCAAACCAATTTTCTGAAAAACAGTTCTAAACTGTTTGTCCTGTTCTAAATATTTTTTTTAAATTGGCAAAAGTATTAAATACTGCCCTTGCTTCCTTCCTCTATCACCCCCTGAAAAAAGCACCCACTAGGGCCAGATGAGTTTGTGAGGGAATTTTAATAGACCCTTTAAAAGCGAGCATTTCCAAATAACCTAAATTGTTTAATTTTTTAAAGGGAAAACTTCTAAATTCTTTTTCTTTGAAACAATTATGTATATACACACAGAGAGAAAGAAACTATACACTAATCTAACCTTTTATTCTCAATATAAAAATTCTGCACAAGATGGCAAATAAGCACATAAAAAATGCTTTCTGTCATCTGTCAAGAAAATACAAATTAAAACAAAGATGCCACCACACACCTGTTAAAATGGCCAAAATCCAGAACACTGACATCAAATGCTGGTGAGGAGCATCAGCAACAGAAACTGGAGTGGAGCAACAGAAACTCTCATCCACTGCTTGTGGGAATGCAAAATGGTACTCTCTGCCACTTTGGAAGACAGTTTGGTAGTTTTTTTAAATAAAACTAAACATACTTTTACTATAGAAAATCCAGCAATTGCACTCCCTGTATTTACCCAAAGGAGTTAAAAATATACCCACACAAAACATTCATATGGATGTTTGTAACAGCTTTATTCATAGTTTCCAAAACTTGGAAACAACTAAGATGTCCTTCAGTAGATAAATAGATTTAAAAAAATTATGGTACATCCAGACAATGAAATATTATTTAGCACTAAAAAGAAATATGCTATCATGCTTTAAAAAGACATGGAGGAACTTAAATGCTTATTACTAAGTGAAAGAAGCCAATATGAAAATGCTACATACTGTATGATTCAAATAATATGACATTCTGAGAAAGGCAAAACTATAAAGACAACGAAAAGATCAGTGGTTCTCAAGGGTGAGGGGAAAGGAATAGATGAATATGCAGAGAACAGAGAATTTTTAGGACAGTGAAGTTATGATATGATGATGGATACATGTCATTGTACATATGTTCAAACCCATGGAATGCACAACTTCAAGAATGAAATATAACGCAAACTGTGGACTTTGGGTGATAATGACATGTCAATTATAACAAATGTATCACTCTGGAGAGGGATGTGTATAATGGGCAAGGTTGTAAGTGTGTAAAGACAAGGGGTACATGGGAAATCTCTTTACCTTCAGCTTAATTTTGCTCTGAACCTAAAACAGCTCTAAAAGTCAAATTTATTTTTAAAAATTTTAAATAAACAATTTTTAAAAAGAACCCAGTAACACACTAAAATAATACTTGAGAAAAATCAACAATTCATTAAAAAATCCAGTAATATAGAGAAAGATGTATATACTCTTAAATGATAAAATGTATTTCAGCCCCAAAGCTGGTATCATGCTTACCAGCAAAACACTAAAGACACTCTAATATAATTCTAGAACAGAACAAGAATGCCCATTACCATCACTTTGATTTGACATTGTACTAGCCAGTGAAATCAAACAAGAGAAAAAAAATAGAATAATGGAAATTATCACAATTTTCAAGCAACATGATTGCATACCTGGAAAATCCAAACTACTACAAGCAATAAGAAAATTCAGTCAGTTAAGAGCATGTAAAATTTAGAAACCAGTACCTTTCATATATAAACACTGTAATTTGTTAGAAGATAAAGTAGAAGAAAAACACAACATTTACAATAGCAACTCAAAAGATAAAATGCCTAGACATAAACCAACAAGAAATGTATCAAACTCATATGAACACAACTTTTAAATGCTTTCAAAAGTTTCCCTGGCTGATGGGGCTCAGTGGATTGAGCACCAGCCTGTGAACCCAAGGGTCGCTGGTTCCATTCCTCGTCAGGGCACATGCCTGGGTTGTGGCCAGGTCCCCAGTAGGAGGCATGCAAGAGGCAACCACACATTTCTCCCACTCTTTCTCCCACTCTTCCCCTCTGTCTAAAAATAAATGAATAATATCTTTTTAAAAAGTTAATAAGGCTATGGGAAACAGGCACTCTCATACAATGCTCCGGGAAGCATTAATTGATACCATGGTTAAGGATCTCTGTTAATAATACCCACCCAAATTGCAAATTCATAAGCTCTTTGAGCTACCAGTTCCACTTCTGGAAATTTATTCTATAGATACTCTTGCACATGTTCAAAATCACCCAAGACAAAGTTTACCCATTGCATTGTTGTTGTAGGGGTTGAAGATGAAGAACAATCTGTCCAAAACAGGGTAATTCATACAAGGAACTTCTATGCTCTGTGCAAGTTTGACAGAGCTTCCTAGATATTTGCTATATCCCCAAAATACATTAGGTTTAAAAGCAAGGTGCAGAGAGATCTGGAGAGTACTCTACCTTTTGTGTAAAAAGGAAAAAATAACAATATAAACTTTTTAAAAAGAAAAACACATTAAAATCTTCTTGAACACCTAAGAAACAAATGTGAGTGTTGGGCACCCTGGTGAATCAAGAAGATGGAGACGAGGTTGGAGACGAGTCTGTGCAGGTTACATTTTATTTACACCAACCTAAATGCCAGTAGCAACATCATAAATTATTCAACCATGATAATGGTCAAGATAAACTAGGTATCCCACTGTACCTAACCCCATATTTCAGTGGCTTCTCTTAGCAAGTTTTATTCCTCCCTCCACATTCCATGACCATTATGACTCAATTACCTTGGATCTATCTTCGAAACGGCTCTTTGTCCAGCATCCAGTTTGACAGAGCAATATTTCCAGTCCCCATGCAGAAGAAAAAGTATTTTGGAGGGTCTCACACTGGCCATTAAATGCTTCATCCCAAAATGATACATCTCACTTCTTTCTGCTCACAACCCATTGGCTAGAACTTGTCATATGCCCCCACACAAAGCAAGAAAGGGCTGGAAGGACAGTAGGAACATCCATTGGTAAGCTGCAGTAAGGACTGCCTATGACCATTCTGGAGAACAACTTTACAATGTATTTTTTAAAAATGCCAAACTATGGTACATTTACACAATGGAGTACGATGCAGCAGAAAGAAGGAGCTCCCATCCTTCGCAAAAGCATGGATGGAACCAGAGAGCATTATGCTAAGTGAAATAAGCCAGGTGGTGAAAGATAAATACCATATGATCTCAGCTATAAGTGGAACCTAATCAACAAAACAAACAAG
>PVKM010009194.1:0-12280 GCA_004027735.1 Carollia perspicillata | reverse complement strand
AACCAGAGGGCAAGGGGGAGAGGGATAATGGGGGAAAATAGGGGAAGGGCCATCCAGGAACATGTATAAGGACACAAGGACAAAGCCAAAGGGGGTAGGCTCGAGCATGAGGGAATGGAGGGTGTGGGAATGGAGACAAATGTACTTGGACAACAATAAAAAATTATTTTAAAAATTAAGTACTATTTAGGATGTGGGGCGATCTGGCTGCGACATCTGTCACCCCATTGATCGCCAGGGTTGATTCGGCTGATCTGGCTGGCTAGGCGGGTGTCCCCTTCCTCCCTCACGGATCCATGTGCGTCCCTCCCGAAAAATTAAGTACTATTTAAATCTTAAAAAAATAAATAATGTATGGAATGTATTTTTTAAATGCTATTTCTAAAGTTCATAAATTTTGACCTGGTAATTCTATTTCTGGGAACCTAGGCTAGGGAAATATCCCCAAGGGTCAATAAATAAATGGGTAGAAATTTTCACCCATGAACATGACACAAACCAAGATTGAGAGAACCATTCCTTCTCCCTTTCTGAGGCAGCTCTACACACTCAATTACCACCCCTCCCCAAAAAACTCACAAATGAGCTGTAAACAAAAAAGAAAGAAAGCCCACATGCAAATACAGTGATTTGCTTTTAATGACTGGAGCATTGATCAGCCAGCACTCTTCTGCATTCTAATAGTGAAATCCAAGCTCAAGTCCTCTGAAATGAAGTGATCAAAGATGTTTATATTAAGAGTTTCATCTCCAACCCTGGGCTCAGTGTTTTGCCATAATTTTAACACTAGTTCATTTCAATTTCAGTAGCAACAAATGTCTTCATTTAGCCAGGTCTTCACAAGCAATGGAAAGTAGATAATTACAGCAAATGAAAGGATATTTAAGACCAAAAAAGAGAGCCTAATATCACTATAATTATATTTCTTTTAACAGAAAGGTCCTTTAGCTCATATGAGGCAAAATCATACTACGATTTTTTAAAACCAGTAAAATGGTTTTAAGTGCTAAGAGCCCCAAGTTTGAATCCTAGGTTTGCTCTTTAATAGTTGTGTGAGCTTGGAAAAAAATACTTAATATCTCCAGAATTCTGTATCCTTGACTATAAAAAAACACAAGTGCTATGGACAAATCTCATAATGTTACAAAGATTAAATGAGAAACTACACCTTAGCATTTACTGATGAGCACATGATTATTGCTGAATAAATGTTATTACACCTTACATTTGTTGTGTCCTTATTCTTTACTAAGTACTTCCAGGTACATCATCTCCTTTTCAATATTTAATGCTGAAAACACTTATATAAGATAGAATGATAGATACATAAGCCTTACGCATAAAGGAAAACATGATGATTACAAGGAGAGCAGCAAAGGGTGCCATGGACAGATCAAAGGTGGGAGCTACTACATTAAGTTGCAGGAAAGTTAGCAAATATCCATGGAGGAGGTGATACACAAACAGGCCAGAAAGGATGGGTGGGGTTTCCATGGTAAATGCTGTAAGTGAGCAGAAAGATGATTTTGAGTAAAAGGATGATTAATAAAAAGGCCCCACAAAAGTGCATTCACAGAACAATGAGCAAAGCTCCCTGGAGACATGTTCAGTAGTGGGAAATCTGACTGGTGAGATGGAGGGGATGAGGGCAGGCTGGTTTGTTGCCGATGAAAGCATTGAAGACCAGGACAGAAAGCCACATTGAATTTGGTAGATGAAGCCCTGGCCTACGTATAGCTCAGTGGATTGAGTGCAGGCCTGCGAACCAAACAACAGCACTTGATTCCCAGTCAGGGCACATGCCTGGGTTGCAGGTCAGTTCCCGGCAGGGGACGCACAAGAGGCAACCATACATTGATATTTCTCTCCCTCTCTCCTTCCCTTCCCCTCTAAAGATAAATAAATAAAATCTTTAAAAAAAAAATTTGGTAGATGAAGGTGGGAAAGTCTTTAAGCAAACTGAAGCTAAGTTTGCATGTTTATTCCAACAGCATTTCAGGAGAGGAAGAATAAAAATGGAAAGGAGAGGAAGAAAATAAGTTCTGATGAGAATATACATGAAAGAGTGTTTGGTAAAAGAAAAGAATAATAAGCCTGGGCTAGAAAAACAGAATTCTTCCTGGAGAATAGACTGATAAGTAGTGATGATGATGATAATGATGATGATGACGACTACGACAATGACAGCTACCATTTAATGAGCACTTGTCATACATCGTGTGGCTGGGTTATGTGCATCCGCTTCTCACTTAATTTTCACACAATTCTAAAGAATTAATTATTTCTTCATTTCTCTGTGAAAATTCTATAATGGTACTGAGGCTGAAATTAAATGATTAACCCAAGCTCTCACTGCAGGGCAACAGTGGAGTCAGAACTCAATCCAGCTCAGACTGTGCTGGTTCCATTGCCCCTCACTTATCACTGGAGTGAAGAGTGAATTGAACATACAAATATTCCCTGGATCTACTGCAATGGCATTGAAATCCACACCCCTTGCTTATGTGGAACTATCTCTGTGATTTTATGTCTACTTCAATCAACCAGTCTGTAAATTCCTTGAGGGTGGCAATGCACCTTTTGTTTTATCTTTGCATCTCTACACAGCACGCTAACACTGTTGACTCATTCATTTATTCCGCAAATATTTACTGACTACTTCTAGTGTGTCAGGCCCTATTCTAGACACTAATGTTAAAAAGATAAAAAATAGGACTCAAAAGAATGCAAAAATGATGATCGTTGTTGTGGCTAGATTGTAGGCCTATGAGCATTTATTATACTATCCTTTCACTTTTGTGTACATGTAAAAATGTCCATAATAGAAAGTATTAAATAAAAGAAAGGATTCCACTGGAAATATTCTTGCCAAGTTGATCAATGAGTTCCTTGTTGCTAAACACAATACTGTTCTGTCCTCATTTTCCTTGACAGCTCTCTCCTTGAACAACATCTGTGACAGAGCGACTAGCCAGAGCTAGGAGAAAGCAACAGAGCATGGGTTATGGCGCCCACACCTTCTCCTGTTTTCCTCTGCCTCTCTAGCTGCTGTTTTGCAGTCACCTTCCCATATCTTTTCCTTTTTCCCTCCTTCAAATGCCAGCATTATACATGTCTTCATGCATACTCTTTTTCTTGTTTTTTTTTCTCAATTGACTCATTCTAGCTCATCACATCTCCAAACTTTCAATATTATCCATATGCTGAAATCTTACTGATCAATATTACCAGAACAGCTCCCTCCCTGAACATCAGATAGGATTCCAAATGGCTATGGGGTATATATTCTTAAATATTCCATTGGTGCCTCAAAGCCAAAATATCAGAATTACTCTTTTCATATTCCTCGTAGTCAAGCACCCCACTCACCACTGCCTTCCTTGTCATCCTTCCTTGCCTTCCTTAACTTGGAAAGAGACAATACCATGCACCCAAAGGCATCCAACAAGTCTGGTGGAATTGACCTCCTAGAATCTGTTTAATGTACCCATGTCATTTCCTCTATTTAATAAACAATGGAAAGATAAATGAATGGAGCTCAAGACATTGCCTCAAATGATTCATCTAAGAGAGCAAACCAAAATATAGAATTGAATGATGTTTCAAATATTTCATTATATCCCAAACTTACTGAAAAGGTTTTCCTTTAAAAGTTGACTATATGAATACAAAGCTAGACTGTGACTATGAAAATGTGCCTACCAGCACAGTGCCAAAAAAAAAAAAAAAAAGCTAGATCTTAACAGTTGTTTTACTTGAACATTTATCCAAAGGTGGTATAATTTTAATTTTGTGCCAAAGGTTAAAAAAATCAGTTATTTTGAGATCTTCATCAACAGTGCAAGCTCTCATTAGTGAGCTCACTTACCTGGAAGGTAATCCAGATAGGTTATACTTGAACCATGAGGTACAGACCAGATTACTGAGAACAAAGAGATACTGTGGAGAAAACTGTATTGAAATATCATGATAGCTATTTTAAATAAACTGAAATTCTAATATATGTATGAGATACATTTGCCCAATTGTCTTTGAAGACCAAACATTCCTCATATAGGCAAGTATCAGCTCAGTTTCAGAAAAGATACTATTACCAGGCAGAGCTTCTCCAAACTAACAGCACATGCAAGCCTTTCTCAAAGATATTGGATACAGTGAGTTCTCAAATTCATTGATAGATTTTGAAATTGCAGTGAAATGACATATAACAAAACTAGTTGTACCCTAAGGCTAACTGATGTAAAGAAGAGTTAGGTTTCTACAGCATTCCATCAATGTCATGACAAAACAATGTTGAAGGGAATGACTTTATTTGAGAATCTTCTGTACAGGTATTTTCAAGGCAGATGGAAGCTTACAAAAAATTCCTCCTAATTATGAAACATAAGGATTTTTACCTCAAGAAATGGAAGTAAAGCTTAAAATAGTAGTGATGTCATACCTCAAAATTGTCTCAATAAACTACTATATCTATGCTCATCATTAGTTTCAAGTCTCAAGCTGCCTAAAGAATAGAATTTGGCTAAAGGGACAAGAGGTTAGGCAATACTGAGAAGTCTGCTAACTTTGCCTCTGTGCTCTGACCCTGTGAGTCTCTCCCCAGCACCCAGGTGTTCCTCTACCACAGCACTTCAGACCCCTCCTTCGACTCCACAGTGGTCAGTGCTGCTCATCAAAACGTCCCAGGCTAGTGTCCCTCCCATCCCTTCAAGCCCTGCTTCCTCCTATGTAAAAATGGCCAGGGCAATGTTAGAGAGAGATGCTGGTCTAATATTATAGACTAAGACGCAATCATGTCTGGGGTGGGGAAGAAAATTTAGGAGAGTGTCTAGTGTAATGCCTGCATCTATACAAGGGACACTGAGAAAGTCTCGTTCTCTACTTAAACACAAAGCTTATCTTTACATCATCTAGGATTTAAAATGATTGCTGAGAGAAGTTAAAAATCTCAGGATTTTTAGGCTCTGATAATTATTTTGAGGGTATGAGGAAAGATGAGAAAAGCCCCCCTGTTTAAACTCAATCTCAGACAAAATGAAAAATGTGCATCTTCAACATCCCTTATCTCCTTCTCTCCCCACCACCAAGGCTCTTGGCACACTTCATGAGTCACAGTCCCAAATACATTCTGTGGTCCAGACTTCCCCAACTCTCAGCTCCTCAAAACTTCCCTGTCCTGGGTCTGATCTGATAAACTGAAAAAAATGCAGTAGAACTGTCATCAACTCCTGATTTCCCACAAGTAATTGATCCACCCAGATTATCCATGGTGATGGACATCCTTCAATCCTTCAATAACAGCTAAATATTAAAAAAGGAAACCAAAATCATGCAGTCCCACATCAGCTCTGACTAATATTCCTGGGTCATCAGTCCTACAGGGCCATAGGGAAAGCAGCACCCCCACTTCCCTTCCGATATGATAATCCCCAAGAATATCGAATTACTGTCTTAATGTATGTTGTGTGAACTATCAGCTGGAATTTGTATTTGCCACATCCCTTGCACTATATTACTCAAGACAATATCATCTGCTTACCTGACCAGCTTTACCTGGCACCACTCTCTACTTCAGTTTGAGAATCCCTGCCCCACTTTTATTTCTTCCTGAAGTCGTGAACACATATTCATACCTCCTCCGTCCCCACCTACCTTTGCCTTGTTAATTTTTACTCATCTGTTAAAAAGTCTATTCAAATGTCAAGCACACAGACACATTTCCTGACCAGGTTTTATTTTTATTGTGTACTCTCTCAGAGTTTCATGTGCTTCTTCCACAGCTTTTTCCAAAGTTCTAATTATTTTCATGGCTCATGAGCATTTGTCCCCCACTAGCCAGTGTGCTCCATGAGGGCAAGGACCATCTCCGTTATGCTCAGCAGTGGGTCTCCAGCATCTAGCTGAGTGCTCAGTCTCATAAATACTTGTGAAGTAAAGGAATAAATAGGGATTTTTCAAAATAATCACAATATCATCAACCTGAAAAGAAGGCATCATCAAATAATACCCATAAAGAAATTCTGTTAGAGCACAGGTAGGGGCAAAAGAAACATGAAATGGCCTAAACTTTCTGCAAATGAAAGAAAAACCTTGACAATCCATACGCCTTAGAACTTGGAAGACAAATCTGTTCCTACACTTTAGCTTTCTGGAGGCTGGATGCATTTGCATAAAAATGAGTTCAAAATAAAAAAAGAAGCTCTGGTATCAGCCATTAAATAAGAAGCTGAACACTAATAAAGTTTCAGAAACTGTCATAAACCAACAGGGAGCCATTTTTGGAGCAAAAGGATTAGGCTCCAAACAATCCCAGAAAAATCCATGCAAGTTTTAACTATCACAAAAGAAGTACTGAACATGGGGGTTGGTAGCTTGCAAAATACTCAGTGATCAATAGACTTCAGTAACTTGAACGGGGGGGTTCAATCAGAGTAGTGGTTCTCAACCCTAGCCTGCTTCAGAATTACCTATTCCCTACACAGATTTTGGGTCCATCCACAGAGTTTCCAATTCAGAAGGTCTGGGTGACAATTTTTATTTCTAACAAGGTCCTAGGTAATCCTGATGCTGCATGCTGGTTTGGGGATCAGACACTGAGAAGCACTGACTTAAAACTTTGGAATATAACCCAGAATCCCTACAATACAGGGAGAGGTGGAGGACTGAATTTAGCCTTCCCATTCTCTCTCATTCTACCATATACTCCCCCCAAATCCAAGATATTCTATCTCTTGGCTGCCTACTTCACATCCTGAAGTAAAGAAAGCTGGTAAAATCAGAGATGAATGGATAAAAAAAAAGCTGTGGTGCATTTACACAATGAAATACTACTCAGTTGTAAAAAAGAAGGAAATCTTACCTATTGTGGATGGACCTGGATAGTATTATGTTAAGTGAAATAAGCCAGTCAGAACAAGACAAGTACCATATGATTTCACTTATATGTGGAATGTAAAGACCCAAATAAAGGGACAAACAACATAGAAACAGGCTCATAGATACAGAAAGCAGACTGACAGCACTCAGAGGGAAGAGGAGAAAGGGGTTATGGGAGGAGGGAGAAAGGGGTTGTAGGAGTGGGTAAAAAAGGTAAAGGGATTAAGAAAAAAACCCTCATAGACACAGACAACAACAGTATGTCAAGTACCAAAAGGAAGAGGGGTATAAGAGGTACTATGGGGAGGGGATAATTGGTGATGGCAGGAGGCTTGTTTTGGGATGGTGAGTACTCAATATAATATACAGATGATGTATTATAATAAAATTATACACCTAAAACCTATAAAATTGTATTAATCAACATCACCCCAATAAGTTCAATTAAAAAATGTTCTGATCAATTACCACATATACAGAATTATCATACACTCTTTCAAGGTCATTGCTGGGAAGGACAAAGCTCCTGGGCTATCATAATGTTTGCTCTGTTTGTAAAAAAGATCAATAGCAAGCTGATCTCACTATATTATAATCATATTTCAAATGATCTTTTGTTCACATTTGTTTATTTCTGCAATTAAAAGCCAAACCTTGGATAAGAGGAAGGAAGGAAGGAAGGAAGGAAGGAAGGAAGGAAGGAAGGAAGGAAGGAAGGAAGGAAGGAAGGAAGGAAGGAAGGAAAGTATAACCTCCTCAAAGGATGTAGCCATACCATCTCCTCTGGAACAGAACCTTCCAAGTCCACAGAGGTCCAACAAGGAACCATCCAAAAAGGACCTGATTTATGGCATACCTTTTTTAAAATAACAAAAGTAGTTGCCACATGTTGAAGACTTCCCATGTGCTCATGGTAACATCTAAGGACTATATATGTACCTGAGTTCATATGTATTTACTACAAGCCTGGAGGCATACAGAATCCATTCTCATTCTTCATAGATTCTGCATATGCAAATGAGCCTACTGGCTAACATTTATTTGTAACTCCAAAATCAATATTCATGAAACTTCTTCAGTCACTGCCAGACATGTGAAGAGCAGTGAAAAACCTGAGTTGCCTGACATGCATATTCCCAGCTGAGGTCAAACGAGGTAACCTTCTTTCAGCTCTCATGTGGAATCAAGTATCCTTCTTGTAGTTTATTGACTACCACATCTCTCACATTTTGTTGGCAATTTCATGGCTTGAAATGGCCCAAGCAGAGTGCTGATGTGCAGCCTAGTGCTCCCAAGTGAAGGAGAGCTGTCATGTGCCTTGTGGAAAACGTACATGTGTTAGATGAGATTCATTCAGGCATAAGTGATAATGCTGTTGGTCATGAGTTCAATGTTAATGAGTCAATAATATACGTGTATATTAAACAAGGTGGCTTTAAACGGAAACAGACATAAAACAAGGTTATGTATACATTGGTTAGCAAAAATGTTGTACAGAGTCTCATCGAACCTAACCCTACATTTCCCCTGGGAGCCTTATGTCCAGTATTTGCCAATTCAGCCTTTACAGTAACTTTGCAAACCGTTGCTACAGAGAATAATGAGGATCCACTGTGTTTATAACAATACTGGAGGTATATTTTTATTTCCATTTTACAAATAAGAAGATTGTAGCTTTAAAAGGTTAGCACACATGGCAAGGAAGTAGCAAAGTCTGGATTCTGCCAACTCCAAAGCCATGCTCAACCAAGCTATGCCACCACACACAAGCACAGAGGGATCGCACACCATAATAGATGGATTCTGGGTTCAAAACCAGGCTCAGCCCTAACTTGACAGTGAGCAGTTGTCTCCCTACACCTGAGTTTCCTTGTCCATAAAATGGAGATATTCATATGTAAGAATGAGTTGATATACCTAGTGTACTTAGAACGGAGCTTAAGTTGATTTCAAAATTAATGGTCTATAGGATCAAGATCAGACCTTACAGTTGGACCTGAAAAAAATCAACCAAGTAGGTAAGAAATACCATCCCAGCTAACACATCAGTCCCTGAGGTCCAGGACTGACAGGCCCAGGCAACTGTGTCCCCACACCGATGGAGACCACATGCCAGTGCCTCATCTCCCATGCAGTTACTTGGCAGAAAGCACTCCATACATGGATCAACGAGCTCATTCTCCCCATAATAGCCAGGCTTGAAATAATTCTATTTCCCAGTTCTTTCATACCAATGGCTTTGTAATGTCACTAAGAAAATATCAGTTTCCTAGTCCACTCCTAGGTGCCAAATAAGGTTTATTTCCTTCTTTCAGAAAACCAACCATGATACATGGTATTGATTGACATGTTATTTGGTTCTAAATAATACTAAGAGGTATCGGCTTAAAGTAGAAGTTTAGTTTTTTTCCCTCTTTCTGGAAGACAGTGATATTGCCTTCAGTCTTGTAGGGTTATTTAACAGGTTTAATAAAAATTACACATTTGAAATGCTTAGCACAGTGCCTAGCCAGTACTGGCCCAAGATACAGGAGGATCTTGTACAGACTACTTAAAGAGTGTTTCTTTGAATGATTTCTTTAAATATTATTTAACATTTATTTTTTAAATTTTGTATTTATTTCGTTTTAGACAGGGGGGAGGGACAGAGAAAGAGAGGAAGAGAAACATCAATGTGTGGTTGCCTCTCACATGCCCCTAACTGGGAACCTGGCCTGCAACCCAGGCTGGTGCTCAATCCACTGAGCCACATCAGCCAGGGCTTATTTAACATTTATTTGGAAGACAAGCTACATGCTGCATTGGAGAAGGATGTGAAGAAAACCCTGCTGGCCAATCCCTTTTCTTGCAAAGAATTTAGATTCAGCATTGGACTCCCCCTACAGCTGGGCTTATTAGCATCAGCACTATTGACATGTGGGGCAGGATTATGGGGAAGAGAAGGGGCTGTCTTGTCTATTGTATAATGTACAGTGATGTCCCTGGCCTCTACCCACTAGAAGCTAGTAGCATACCACCCCCACAGTTGGAACAACCAAAATTGGGGTGGGGGTAAAATAGCTCCTCTGGCTGAGAATCACTGCTCCCTGAAACCAGGAAGGTTTTTACCTGATGAGCACCAACAAGACCATCTTGGTGTCCACTGACAGCTGCTTTGGTCTGCATCTGTGCCATATCATCTGTTTAGTATTTCTACTTTCAGCCTATGAAAATGAGCAAGCCCCTTAGGGCACCACCTCCCATCATGGGCAAGTGATATGTATGGCAGGATGTGTGTATATATATGACCCACGTGATGGAGTGTATATGGCACTCACTGTGGGGGCGGGGAGTCTTGTAAACATAGTCTCTTCTCTCATCTCACTCAGAGAGATGTCTCCATGCCCCTCATGGACCGGCACATGGGCACATACCTGGCCTGCCCTTAAAGTTGCTGTGTCTGGCATATAAAAAGTTTGATGTGTAACACCTCTCATTTTATTATTAATATAAAATTCTACCTCATAGATATATATTATTTTTTAACCTGGTTTTCAATTTTCAGGTTTGCTTAAGCCAAATCCATCCATATAAAGAAAGATCAAGGAAATATCATTTTCACTCTCTTTTTGACAAACAAGCTCTAGTAGACAGCCTTGCAGTCTCGCTTTACTCTAAGTGAGCCCTTGCATTTCACTCCTGCTCTGTGCCATTGCACATACATGCTGTAGCTCTCTTCAGACATATCACAGGTGCTGCTTTTCCCCACACTGTCACAGACTGGACCCAAGAATGTTGGATTAGGACACGAAGCTACCACCCTCCACTGCCTGTAAAAGCGCTTTAGAGCATGATTCCAGATGTACCTTAGTGCTTCAGGAAACTAAAAGCATAAATGCCTTCACCATAAATAACAGCAAGCAAGTGCCATATGGCTGAGCAGTTGCAGTGTGGTTACATATCACATCACTATCTCTTGCATTAAACACCCTAATTAACAAGGGAGTGAAGCTGCCTCGACTTTGGAATTTTCACCAAGAATGTCAGCAACATACCCAGGAGTTGGGGCAACACTGGAAGTCAAACAAGCCAAAAATTGCCCCCCAAAATGTTTGATCCTCTACCATGCAAAACTCATAACCAATATTTCTGTCAGTTTCAGCAAAAATCCTAAAGAAAATGATACAAATATTCTCATCTAGTCAAATGCTCAGTTACCTCTGGGAGGAAGAAATGAGTGCTCTAAGAAGGGAGGTAACAGCTCTGCATCCTCCAGCGAAGTTTATTTTGTTCCATTCACTTACATTTATTAGAGACTTAAATGAAATTGTGTTTCCTGAAGAAAAAGAAACTCAGGCATCTAAGTGGAAATGGGCATCTATTCCTGCCTTTGCCGCTTGCCTCTGTCAAGAGCAGACACCAAAGACTTCAATGATGAGAAGCCACTAACATCAAAGGCAGACAGCTCTCCCAAGACAGTGAAAGACCTGTACGCCCACATTGATGTTGAACTTAAAAAATCATTTGCTTGATAGTCTTTACCTGTCTGGTACTAAATATTAGTCATAATAATACTTACATTTGTTCTTTGGGCTCTTTTCAAACCCTTTTCTTATTTAGGTCAACCATTGATAACTGCTGAAGGTATATAACTTTTGTATTATCAAAAAAAATGATCAGCTTTAAAAAAAGAAATAAACTGAAGAAGTTAGGGTTCAGTCACATAAATAAAAATAAAAGAGAACCGACACAATGGAAAGAAAAGATCCATTTTAATAATAGCTAGCATTCATATAGACAGTATGTGCCATGAGCCAGGCATTTTCTCTTCTTTCTCGTTTCTAAAATTTTTTTAGTATGGAAATTTCAAACATATGCACGAAAATAGAAATAGTGAAAGGAACTCCTGCTATGGATGTGTCCCTCACCCCAAACTCTAATCCCCAGAGACAGTATTTGGAGGCGGGGGTCTTTGGGAGTTGATTAGGTCATGAGGATGGAGCAACATGATGGAAGTTTCACAATTGCAATAAGAGAAAGGAGAGAGATTGCTTTCTCTTTCTCTCTACCATGTGAGGACACAATGAGAAGATGGTGAATGCCAATAAAGAAGAGGGCTTTCCTTAGGCACTCAACCTGCCAGCACCTTGTGTTGGGAACCACTCTGACTGGTTTCAGGAGTTGTAACTGCCCCCCGTGGCTAAGGCTGAGTGAGTGACCTCCGGGCTGTGAGCCACTGAGGAAACAAAGCTTATCTCCCTGGCAAGAGCACTGCTTCTGCCATCTCTGGCCCCCAGTGCTTGGTCGGTTAGTCAGAGACTATGGGTACAACCTCTCAGAGGAGAGGCAACCCAAAGCAGACACAATCATGTGGGAGGCCATCAAGGTAGGACTCGGGGGCTGCAGCAAAGAGGGGGTGAAGGAT
>PVKM010009193.1:0-37397 GCA_004027735.1 Carollia perspicillata | reverse complement strand
CAGTCAGTTTCCACCTTGTCCATTTAAAAGGCTCTCTTCTTAAATCCGAATCATCAGTGAATATTGTGTAGATTAATTTATATAATGCTATGGTTCATGGTGATTGTTTTATTATATAACAGTTGTTATTTAACTTGAATTTTTAAATGATCTTCAAAATTTTAAGTAAAATACTATAAGTTTCTAAGTAGTAATAAAAAAACTGGAAGAGGTTGATTTCAAATTGTATCATTGCTTCTCAGATATTCCAAGGTAATGGATTAAACTGAAAAACTTGGTTACTTAAATTATCCAAATAATCCAGTCAGTAATTTTTATCCTCTAAACTAAAGTAGTCAAAGTGTTTCTGTTCCTTTTGCTCACTTTAACTAGTACTGAGGGAACTAGCCAAATACAAATGGTGGAAAAGGGCTGGTAGCCTGCTTATTTGTCTGTTTTCTTGTATTGCTAAGACATAACTATAATTTTAGAATTTTGATACTTTCCCTTTATGTCATATGTGGTAATGGATCTTAGTATTTTGAAAGGTCAATAAGAAGAGAAAATCCTCCAAATTTTTTCTTATATACTGCAAGTTTGTCTGACCAAATGCTGTGTATATAAACCTTAAGTAGGTTTTTTTTTTTTTGTAATAAGAATACATGTAACATGAGAGGTCATTTTAGAAACATTTTCTCGTTTTATTTATAATTGAATTAGTACTTTTTCTATAAGAATTGTTTTAGAAATGAGAAATTTTCACAAATACTTGTTTTCATTTCAATTATATTTAGAATACTTTGCTCAGGGTATAGCATTTGATACACTTTTGCTTAAAAAGGAGCAATTTTTATGAAAATAAAAATATTTACAGTTAAGTGTGACAACTCATGCCCAGTCTTGTTCGTTTGTCAGACAAAGGCAGGGTTTCTAACTTCATCTGTATTTGATTTTACAAGTTGTAATATGTAAGATAAAAGTCTCAAATCTTTATGATTGTTACTTAGATTATTGTGGATATAGGGCTTGGTTGAACCCTTTTTGGTTTATTACAGAACCATATCTTGCTCTGTATTTATTTGGACTCCAGAGGTTTGGTGTTTTGTTTTGTCTTTTAAGTTAGATTGAAGGAGTTATAGGGAAGTTGTTTTGTTTTGATTATCAGTATTATTGGCTAATGGTAAATAGTGCACTTTAGTTCAAATAGGAAATCTAGTTGCTATTATTTTAGTAATAATATAAAGTTACTTTTAGTAATGATGTAAAATAAAATCTCCATGAAGTAGACTCTTTTGACAGGTACTTGGTATAGTTCTTTTTATTCTATAAAACGTATTGGCTTATGTGATACACATTTATTTCTAAAGTTGAAGTCCTATATTTAGTATAACCATGGTGACGTTTTTCATTAGGAGTTGGAGTACCTCTTAGGACATAAGTGTGTATGTGGATCTAAAGACAGAAAAGTTTAGCTAACATGTAAATTATTTGAATTGATATAAGTAGTATTTTAAATTTATTAAAAGGTTTTGGAAAGATCAGATATGTTGGGTATATTGAATCTTAATAGTTCCATGCCAGCACTTACTGAGCACATTCAGTGTGCTAAGCCTTGAAATTCAATGAGATTAGTCTAGCTAATTTTTCTTCACAAAGGTAATAAGATAAAATGTCTACCATTGATAATGAAACATTCTTGAATTAGAATGCCTACAGATATGTATTTGAATACTAATATTTTACTTCATTTGTTTATCTGAAGAGTTTGAAACCCATGTTTTCAGCATTCTGAATTTATCAATAAGTAGATATTTTTATCTGAGCACCTTTAGTTATATTTTTAAGGTTATTTTTGTAATTATTATGTATCATTATGAATGTTGGGCTATCTAGAAGGTTTCTTGGATCCCAGTTTATCTTTTTGTCCTTAAAGATTTTTCTATTAACGTTTAAATCAGTATGTTTTGTGTATGTGTATATGTATACATACATACATACAGTACCCTCACATACATGGTTACATCAATGCTACACACACACATTTGTGTTCCCTGTATATTATGCATTGTGAATATGTACTCTTATTTGAGATTCGAGTTCATCTTGAATGGGGAATAGCAGTTGCAGCATTGCTTTCACACTCTAACTTTGAGGGAATGCAGGGGGAGTAGTAGAAGACACACTTAGGATAGGTAGCTAATAATCCCTGTAAAGAAGACTGATATTTTAGTGGAGTATAAAGGCTACAAACGGGTATCAAAACAGTAGCTAACTAGAAATATGTGAATTAATCTATTACTGTTATATGAGAGTAAAGGTCAGGTTGTCCAAATGTCATTAGTCCCACATTAAATCATTTTGGTTCAGTGTTTAAGACATGCTGTAGAGAATTAATTCGGCAGGTTCTGTATCATGTATTATCTGCATAGACATGCAACAACATGGGCACTTTCCTGGTTCTAAATCGTTAGGAGCCTTTGTTCTGACATTCAAATAAAGAACCTATTCTGATATGAAGTGACTTGATCACTACAAAGTTGGTGGGCATCAAAGTCCTGCTTAACTACTGGTTTGGTTTAGTGTAGTTTCCAGATTTGCTAAGACAAAGGCCTTTTAGGAGGTGTTCATAAATGTTAAATGTCTGTAAGGTAACTTTGGTTTAATAAGTTCTTAGATTAACATTGGCCATTAGTAAGTTGGTCTTGGATATGGAATCTGCCTTCTAACTTGTACACAGGATGCTCAGATGGTTTTATGGTGGCAATAGCAATTAAGCACATTAATTAACGTTTATTAAAAATTTAAGTTATATAGAAGGACTGTGTCAAGTGCTACACAAATACTGCTTTTCGATTCTCTAAATGATTCTGTGAAGACATGGGTATCCATTTTCTAGATTGTTGTAAGGGAAAATTAGATAATCTGTGTAAACATTAAACCCAGCACTTATACGCATAGTTAATACTACACTGTTAGGTATTTTTAAGTTATGACCCTCGTGTACTATTTTATGCTTGTAAGTTTATCTCCTATTTGATAGAGCAAGAAAATTTTAGCCTCACAGATGATTAGAATAGCATTTATCAGATTTTTTTATATCAGTACTATAATACTCTTAAAAATTACTGAGGGCTCAAAAGAGTTTTTGTTTTTGAGAGTTATTTTTTTAAATAATTGATAATTAAAATTTAAAAACATTTACATATCTATTTTAAAAAAACATAATGGGTTTAATAACATTTCATGTTAACATGCTTTTATTAAAATAACCATTTTCCAAAATAAAAAAATTTGAGAACAGTGGCATTGTTTTACATTTTTTCAAATATATCTGAAGTGTGGTTTTAATAGGAGAATAGACTCACATATCTGCTTTTATATTCAGTCTGTTGCAGTACATTATTTTGGAGGAAGTCTAAGAAGAAAATGTGGTCTCCCACTTATATGAGGATACAAAGGGAAGAATATTTTAATAACTCTTTTAGATATTTGGATGTTTTTCTTTGATATTACTTCTAAAACTACTCAAATGATAGTTACTTAGAGGACATAGTGTGGAATCTGAAACATTATCAGTGAATTTTCTGGACTTTGTTAGGTTAAAATCCACTGGTTCATTGCACATTTTGAATGGATCTTTTACCATGCTTAATTTTCTAAACAGTACAGTGGTCATTTGGGAAATACTGGTTTACTTACTGACTTCCCAATACTACAACAATATTTTTTTAAAAAGTTATATTTGCTGACATCACCAATGATCTCTTTAGAAAGGTCAAAAACTGGGAACATGACACATTCACAGTGCCAGATATGTTTGCCAAATTTTTAATTTTTACTTCAAAGCTTGAATTTTATCATGGATGACAAAGTGAGTTGTTTTCCTTGTAATGACAGGCTCACTTCACTTATTTTCAAGAAAATGTCTGCCAAATAAGTCTGAATAACCATACTCTATCTTAACTAAAAATGATATTCCATGAAGAAAAGCTACTGGTTTCACTCACATTTACACAGGCATTTTTGTTGAGACAACTGTGTAATTAGGTATGCAGTAGAAATTTTCTAATTTTGTTACAGAGAATAAGAAAAAGTAATTTTCATTGTTAAAATTTTAAATATTATTATTTTTTGTTGCTTCATAATGGAATAGCCCTTTTACCCTTTATTTTTCTTTTAAAATAAAAAAAATACAAATCATGGTCTTGATTATTATTAAGAGGCCAACAGTTTTATCCATCATTACTTTTATTCAGTGTAAATGCCAACAGAGTGAACCAGACAAATAACATGTTGGGATTATAAAAATGTTTTGACCTTATAGATCCTCTGAAACAGTATTGGGGATCCCCTTGGGTCTCTATCCTTCAACTACAAAACAGCAGGTTTAAGAAGTGGGGAAAAGTGTGTGTAGGAATTTGAATATTGTTTCTTTTCAATATCTTACACAGGTGCCTGCATCCAGTCAAGAGTTTTTTTCTTTGAGACTAGTTATGTTTTATATTGTCTGTGAAAATGAAAAATAAGATATCACTAATGTATATCTTGGTTATCCAGAGACTAAACTGTTAGTTTCAGATTCTGTTTCATAATTCCTTTGCTTGGTAGCAGAATGAATCATTTAGCATCTATACCTTATATTTATATAAGCATGTATTTTTATTTGGACTATATTTTTGTCAAAATTTGAAATTGGCATTGAAATCGTGTGTTTTATGGGAAAAGAGAAATGTCAGTCACATCTGCACATCTCTTTCCATTTTTCAGATGCTAACCCTCCCCAACTCCTAGGTTCTGAGCAACTGCTGAGGAACGTTGTTGAGCTGTTGTTAAACTGCTTGTTGGTGTTTTCTTTTGTGTAGACTCTGACCTTTTATTATTTAGCCTCTTTCTCTGACTTTTGATACTTGCTGCCAACTTCATTTTGACTTTTTTTTCCTGCTATAGATTGTCCAGATTCTGATTCTGTACTTGATGTTTAGATATGACGATCAGCCTAACTCCTTGTTTTCTTTCACACAGTCCTCATTTGTTGATCTTCTCATTTGTCTTAACTAGAGTTTATTCTTAGCTGGTTCTAACCTTGAATTTATCCATTTGCCACTTCCCCAGTCCTTGTCACATGTTCTACATTTGTAATTTATGCTCTGTCATTGTAACAAAGACTGACATATGTTTGTGTTGGAATGTTGTAAGCAAGTTTGAGAAATACAGTTTCTAACTGCTCATATTTCATAAGGAAATACTATTTAGGATTTTCCAGAAACATGTGTTGGTGTTTTAAGTGTTCACACAAATTGGAAAATTTTCCTTTTTAATATTTTTGTCACATTTGCATAATATTTTATCTTCTCAAAATATTTTCTTTAGTTTCTCTTTCCATTGTTTATAGTATTCTTCATGAAGTAAATAGAGATAACAGTAAATAGAAAGGTTTCTCTTCTGTGAAACTATTCATTCGAGTGACCAAAATATGAACATTATGCCTTACATGTGTCATTTAATAAATCTTGTTAGGTGGATCATCATTTTATACCTTATGAATTATAAAGGCTATATCTTTTATAAAGTGATATGGAAGTGAGAATGCTGAATTATGTTGACATTGATTTTTAAAATTTTCTAGATAAAATTTAATTGGATTCCTCTTTTATTGTCTTGAACTTTTAGTGTTATTGTATGATTTTCTGTGAATAGTTTTATTCTTCTTGTGTCTTCAGTAACTTAACATTATATCTCAAACACAGTAAATGCTTCTTTTTCATTTTAGTTTGAAGAGTGTGTAGTGAAAGAATCAGCTTCCTGTCTTTTTCCCTGGAAGTTCTTTGAACTCTTAGCTTTGGTTAAGTTTATACGTAGAATGAGGACTAAAAGTTGTTCATGTTACTCAGACCACCCGGGTGATTGATTAGTTAGGGTGCAGTTTTAAAACTCATAATCTTTATGTTATTTGGAAAAAGTATTTTTAATTTTTTTCTTGATTTTTAAAGTTAACTTGTACCATATAGTTTCTCTAGGATTCCTTCTAGTTGTAAAACTCTATAACTAGATCATATTAGGTAGTGGCTTTAAAAACTTCTAAACAAAAAAGTTTGAGATGACGTTGTATCTCCCATATATTTCAAAAGATTTACAATCTGTTTTACAGTATTATTTCACGTTTAAGAATCAAATTTAAGCTCACTTTTGCATCTGACCCATTACATGACTTCCTTCTACCCATCCAGCTTTATATTCACCGTATTTAATCTGAATCATTTGCTTTACATTGTATTCTAATACTGTTACTGTTCACATTGTCTACTTGCTACCCTCCTCACTTATTCAAAGTCCTACTCCTTACTTGCATTTTCTCCCAAGTTTTCCTTTTAAGTTTATTATCTTCCACTGTTTTCTGCTCTTAAAAAAGTAGTGTGAGACTACATACATTTAAAATAACTTTATGATATTGCCCTGACTGGTATGGCTCAGTGTGTTGGATGTTGTCCCACAAACCAAAGGTCAATGGTTTGATTCCTGGTCGAGGCACATGCCTGGATTGTGGGCCAGGACTGTGGTTGGGTGCACATTAGAGGCAACCAATCAGTGTTTCTCTCCCTCTCTTTCTCCCTCCCTTCCTCTGTCTCCAAAAGTAAATAAATTATATCTAAAAAAAGAAAACAATTTTATGGTCTTTAGTATGCCCTTGATAAAGTAGTGAATTCCTTAATATGGATACAATAGCTCTCTTTACTTACATATTTAGATAAAAAATATTTCATCTCAGAACAGAATTTAGATTAGAGTAAGAAATATTCTAAGAAATAATATAAAAGGCAGTATTAGTAAATTAAGATCAGAGGTAAAAGTATATACAGAAATGCATATACAATATATAACTGCTAAACTTAGATCAGATTGAATACCATCCAGAGCCAGATTAGAAATTTGATGAGTCGTGGGTTAGTGTTGTCCACAAACACTATAGGTATGCTAGATGACTTGGAGAATGATATATTTTGTGCATTTTAGGTCTCAGAAAAAATTCCTCTTTGGGCCCCTATGATGAGGTACTGCATTGTTATAGTAAATAACTTCTTCAACATTCCAAAAATAAAAAGAGCTTTAATTGTTTCTACAGAATGTAAGTTAAGGATATACTGGAAGAATGCACTTAGGTTAAAAAAATTATTTAGTCTGAATGCTTAGTTTTCTGATGATCTGGTTTGTTCCAAGGATGATAATTAGAACATTCAAAGCAGAGTGCGCAAACTAGTGGCTCAGTAGACTTAGAACTTTGTTTCATTTAGCAGGCATAACCTTAGCCCACATGATGACCATTTATTTACATTTTCTTTAATTTCTCCCAGCTTTGTTATGTAGTTTTCACTGTTCAGGTCTTGCAAATATTTTGTTAGGTTCAGTGGTTGGGGCTGATAATTAAGCTGATAAAAGAAAGAGTAATAGGAGAGAAAATTCATTATGCATGCATGTGATAACCTCACAGAAAACAGGTGAAAACCCAAAGAAAACAGTTAGGCTTGGGATTTTATATATACTATTTTAAAGAAGGATGATTAATTATGAAGTGACTAGACAAAGAAAAAGGAATAGAGGCTTCTAGGGCTGGCAAATCATAGCAAGGTAAATACAGTATATGGGAAACTAATGCTACATAAGGGTTATTTATTAAGGTTTCTTAAGCAGACTTAAGTAGGGAGCATCACCAGTGATAAGAGTCATCTCCAGTGATTAAGCATCTTTCTCTTTCTGGTACAGGAGAGCAGGAGGGAACACTTCACAAATGGAAATTTCTGGTCTGATTTTAGGCAGAAAGGGGGAGGGCCATAAAGTTCCTTCTGCGTCTGCTGTTTCTCAATTACCTTCAGTCAAAATAGTCCTTATGCCAAAGTTACTTATTATGGGATGGCATATTTTGATACCATTCATCTTCTGGGTGTTTTATGCTTCTTTAAAATACGGTAAATGATAATTCTTTTAATTTGTCCATTGTGTGTTGCTTATGTATAGGAGTGCAATTGGTATTTGTATATTGACCTTGTGTCCTACATGTAGGCTTGCTGAATTCACTTAGTTCTTTCAGTGTTTTTGTATTTGAAGTTTTTTTTTTTTTTTTTTTTTGCAGACAGCATATGGTTAACTTGCCTTTTTATCTGTACTGTCAAGCTCTGACCTTGAATCATTAGTCTGTATTAAATTAGTGTAATTATTAATATTTTATGTTTGAGTCTACCATCTAATCGTTTTTCTGTTCCAGTCATTATTGCTTCTTTTCCCTTCGTGCCTTTTATTTCATTACTTTTAAGTATCCCATTTTATTACCTCTTTTATTTTTTGTGTGATGGTTTTGGAGTTTGCAGTATATGTGTTTTAACTTACAGCTGCCTTCACATAATAATATACCAATTCACATATAATGTTAGGAACCTTACACCAGTATTTTTATTTCTCTCCTCATGTTTCTTGTGGGATTATTGTCATATACTTTATTTCTATATATGTTGGAAATGGGCAAAATAGATTGTTATTTAAAAGTATTTTCTTAAATGAGGAAAAGAAGGTACCCATTTTATATTATTTTTGGCATTGTCCATTGTGTGAATTCAGTTTCATCAAGTACCTACTTGTATAATTTCCATCCACTTGAATAATTTCCCTTAATGTTTTTTTTTTCATAGTGCAGGTCTGCATGCATCAAATTTTCTCAGATTTTGTTTACAAATGTCTATTTCCCTTTAGGTTTGAAGTATATTTTCACTGTACCTAGTATTGATTAAAAGATTTTTTTCTTTCACCATTATAAAAGAATCTTTTGTCTGCTGGTTTACATTCTTTCTGATGAGAAGCCAGCAATCATTCTTACTTCTCTTCCTCTGTACATAATGTCTTTTTTCCTTTTGCTGTTCTAAAGATACTTTTCTCTTACTGCTTTTCAGTAGTTTTATTGTGACATGCTATGGTATAGTTTTCTGTGGGATTATTCTATTTGAAGTTTGTTGAGCTCATTGGATCTGCAAGTTTTGATTTTTCTGTCTAATTTCAAGAATTTTTGGCATTATTTCCTTAATTTTTTGTACCCTTCCTCTTCCTGGAATTCCAGTTACATACATACTATGTTATATTCTTCTAAAGGTAAATGTTGCTTCTGAATACTCTTTTCAGTCTCCTGTCTTCATGCTTTAATTTGGATAATTTCTGTGTTTTGCCTCAGGTTCATTGGTCTTCAGTGCCATCCAGTGAATTTTTTTGAAACAAATACTTTTTCCCCCCTCAACTATGCAAATTCTATTTAATCCTTTATTTTTTATAGATATCACTTCTGTCTTCATTATGTTCACATTTTTCTTTGAATCCTTGAGCATATTTAAAAGAGGTGAAAATCCTTCTCTGCTAACTCCACACATCATTTCAGCATCTATCTCTATATACCTGTTTTATCTCTCTGGGACATTTTCTTGCTTTACAAGTCTGGTAATTTTTATGGTGGACATTGTAATATTACATTGTTGAATATCTGTGTGTTGACCTTTTTTAAAGAGTATTGGATTTTGTGTGTGTTTATTTATTTGTTCATGGCTAGCAGTGTGAATCAGCTTCATTCTTTTGAACCATGGTTATGGCATCTTTCTGGTAGCCTGTATTGCACAGGTGGTTAAGTAGCGCTACCCTCATATGTGGCCTTTCTAGATTCTCTGCCAAATACCCCAGGTAGGTGTCCAGTGTAATCCTTCTCTGGCTGGTTGGATCTCAGTACATCCCTGCCCTGTAGGGACTCCTATAGTTGTTTAGCTTAAAGTTCCTTAATAGTTCTTTTCCCAGTTCTCCCCAGTTCTCCGCTCCACAGATTTTATCTTTCTCTGCTTCTTCAGTTTCTGATCTTCATCTCCTGAACTGAGTAAGACCCTAGTACTCTGCTGTGTTTTCCTCAGGCACTACTGGACATGGCAGGAAGATGGGGAAATAGTAGGGTTACATCTTTGTTTCTTTTGCAAAATGTTATTGTACTCCTGTTTTGCCCGTTGTTCATTGTCTGAAAAGAGACGGGAAACCTAGTCAAGTACCAGTTACTTTATTGTGGCTATAAACCATATAGTCACTGTATTTAAACTACTAGATTGTGGAAAGAATTATATTAAAATAGACGGGGTAAGTTGTGCAAATTTTAAATGAAATGTTTTTCATGGTGAATAGAGTGCCACATCTTTCTAGCTCACATCTATTTAGTTATAAAGTCGTTTCCTATCATGTAGATGGAGTAAGTACTCAACGGATATAGCGTCACACAGTTTCACTGCAACTGTTCCTACCACAGATGACTGCCAGTGTTAACTGTTGTTAGTGTACTATGTTTGTACTGCAGCATCTGACATGCTTAAGTTTCATAGTACATTTTAAGGAGCCCTACACATACAGTGAACATTTTCAAAAACGCTCTCAGCTACTTGTGTTTAGAAAAGTGAATGCATTTTGAAGCAATTTAAAATAAACTATTTTAGGTTGTTACTAATGGCAATCACTGTTGTCAGCTCTGTAGGGATGGAATGCAAAACTTTATTAATTATATACTCTCATAGAAAACATGGAAAATTACAGAGTGGTTCAAAGAAAGTTAAAATGAATGATGTTGTATTTTGGTGTTTTTCTTTCAGTCCATTCTCTATGCAAATAAAATATATGCATATTTTAACATTGGGACCATATTATATAAAAATATTACCCATATTTTTTCTGACTATAAGACCACCCTCCCAGTTTGGGAGGAATAATGGTTGATAATGCTACTATTGAGTTCTGTTTACATTTACATTGGCAAAATATTATGTTATTTATGTTACTAAATATTTTACCACATTTTTTGCTTCAAATTTTTTTTCCTATTTTCCTCTAAAACCTAGGTGTGTCCTATAGTCTGAAAAAATACATTATATATCTTAATAATTTGCTTCACACATTTATATTTTCTGTATTATTTCATATTTATTGGAAATACTAATTTAACTAAGTAAGTCATTTTTAATTTTTCTTTGCTGTTATAAATAATACTGCATTATTTTTCTGTGTTTCCTATGGATTTCTAAGAAATTTCCAGTATATTTCTAGATCAAGGGATGTTGATTTGAAACTTTCTCTGTTAATTACATGAATACATACTTATAAAGCTTTTGAGGCATAAAATAAAAATATGAATATTTTAGTATTTGCATCCCAGTCTTTATGCTCATGTTTGAAATATTTTAGGCTTGAGAATTTGATGTTCTCATTTTTAATATATGTATATCTTGAGATTTTCCTGTGTTATTTCTTTTTTAAAAATAATTCTTGTGATTCTGTAATATTTTATCTTGAGCATATAACTTACCGTATATTTATATTGTTGGATATCTGGGTTACTTTTGGTTTTTCTATTGAACAAAAAGTTTTTAAAATGTTCTTTGGCCATTTTGCTAATGAAAGTATGGCTTTATTTTTTGAGAGAGTATGTATTGATGTGAATCTTAGTTCAATGTGATTAAAAATTTTTCTGACTTTATCCTTTTTCGTTAAGGGTATTTTTTAGAGAACTTTTATATGAGCATGTCTTTTTTCTTTGTGATTATTTTCTCTTATTTTATACTTAGAAAAATCCTTTCCTCTGGAGATCAGATAATATTAATATGTATGTTTTTATCCAGTCTTGCTAGAATTTATTTTATATTGTAGTTCACGAATATGGTAAGAATCTGAATTCCCTCCCCTCTCACCATTAAGCATATGATTAAGTGAGGTCACACTTTGTATTCTGGGATATCTATTCTTTATAGAATGAAGGTCATTTTTTAAAAACAAGGATTGACTAAGTCCTATGAATAATCCTTGAGTGAAAGCAGAGCTTAACATCCAACAAACCTGTAGTTAAAACTGAACATTGGTCCCCAATACATACATATTTGCCTTGCAATTGTATTCTGATTCAGTGCAACCCTAATGGGGAGAACAACGATGGTGGTGGTTGATGGGAGGACACCTGAAAGGTAAAGGGGGGCACAAGAGTACAGGGATCCAGTTTTATCCATCAGTGCCTACCACAGTGCTGAGTACATTATAGGTGTTCTGATAACATTTGTTTAATAACTAAGAGAGATACATGAGAAAAATTCTGCTGGTGCTTTTTATGTGACTTATAAAACACTGGATTATTTTTGAGTATAAGCAAATCTAAGAGCAGTTACAATGTCCAAATGCCTTCCAATTAAGAGAAGTTATTTTTATCTTTATGTAATAAAGTACTTTCATAATAGAGCTATTAATTTTTGTCTTTTAAGCAGTGGTTTAACCTTGGTCTTACATTAGGAAGCTTTTAAGAATTCTTATGCCCAAGTTATTCCCTAGAATGATTAAAGCAGGATATCTGAGAATGTGGCCCAGGCATCAGTACTTTCTCTCTTAATTTCAATATAGAGCTATAAAGTTTAGAGCCACTGCTCTGAGACTATGGATAAAGAGAATTTAAAGCAGTGTGTCCCCTAACTTTTCAAGTGTCTTAGTCAATTTATAAACAACAGAAATTTATGTCTTATAGTTCTGGAGGCTGAAAGTCTGTGTGATCTGAGGGTGCCAACATGGTGTTGCGTTTTGGTGAGAATGCTCTTTCAGGTTACAGATTGCCGACTTCTTGCTGTACCCTCATGTGTTGGAGAGCAAAGAGGAGGCATGCCCTCTCATGATTTTTATAGGGGCACTAATCTCATTCATGAGGGTTCTGCCCTCACGATATAATTCTAATTACTTCCCAAAGGACGTACCTCTTAATGCCATCATATTAAGGGAGGTAGGATCTTAACATGTAAATTTTGGAGGACACAAACACTTAGTCTGTAACACCAAGGGGATAAAGTTGTTTCTTTATTGAAAGCTGAATGGAAGCAGACCTTTGGATTGGCTGGCGCTTTGTAAAAAATTTCAGATGGGGCTCTGGCCTGTGTGGCTCAGTTGGTTGGAGCATTGTCCAATAGAACAAAAGGCCGCAGGTTCAATTCCTGGTCAAGGCACATGCCTAGGTTGCGGGGTTTGGTCCCTTGTCAGGGCTTAAGAGAGGCAACTGACTTGTCAAGCTTAAATATATTTAATATCTATTTAATAATACAGTCATTCAACAAATATTTATTGACTGGCTTGTAGGTGTCCTGCACTGCTCTTGGCTTAATAGACTATAGCATTGAAAAAGACTGATGAAGTTCCTACTTTCATGGAGCTTACGTTTTAGTTGGAAAGACTAAAATGTAATATTGTATGTTGTATGACAGTATACAATTAATCTATAAAATAAATAATACAACTTAATATGGTCATTAGTACTATTAAAAGGTAAGGCCGAGTTGATGAGTGAAGTAGATAGATAATGACAGAGGGGAGAAGCTATTGTCATAAGGTCAGAGAATACCACTCTCAGGGATGAAGAGTTTTAGACAGAGGGAACTATAATTGTAAATTCCTGGGGTATGCCAGTACAGTTAATGTTTTGAAGGGGATTAGAAGAGGTAGAATTTTGAGGGTATTTTATATGAGATAATGAATTGGAAATTGAAATAATGTTTTCCTCAGTTAAATAGGGGACTTCTTGCTGGGAGGTGCCTGGTAGACTGACTTTCTCTTCATCCTTGGGTTTTTTATTTCCATTTTCATCTTTTACTTTCCTTGACACAGACTTTACCAGCCCATAAGAAAGGGTCCAGGGAAAGTATGGATATAACTTCTGTAGCTGTGGCATGATTGCTGATGTCCTGTTATCAAAATCTTGAGGCATGATTTGAGGCAGTTGGATCCATGCCTAGAATGAGATGTGTTGGGATGAGAATGGGAAGTTTTCAGAATGCACTATCGCCACTTTCTATTGGATTTTCACTCAGAAAGTAGGAGGTTGAATTTTTTTGACACTGAGCTCTTCAAATTCTTGTATTTTTATGTTACAAGGTTTAGGTCATCTTCCTTAGCTAGGATGGTTAACCTTCACAATTCTTAAAATGTGTAATTTGTTTTTTTTCATTACTCATTTAATTTATTATGTCATTCATGGAGAAAGGATTTGGGCATCATTTTGTGGGGAAAGGATGGCTTTGATGTTGGGGAATGTTTGAGGGAGGCCAAATGTCCAGTGAAAGAATTTTGGTTTAATCTTCATTGTGATTTAGGGTGAAGCTGTAATTTCTAAAGTAAGTTTTAATTTTTTTCTCTCTCTCTGATACTCGACTCTTTGTACAAAGGAATTGCTTTTTGAAATATTAGTGTTGAATCATGTGACTGTTAATAACATTCAAGTTGTCTTATTTGTTTTACAAAAGTATGGATTTTGGATGAACATGAGTGGTATTTGCATAGTAACTGCTTTTCCAGCTTCTACCACAAGAACTGTTCTTGTAGATGGGCTGTGTTAGCAACACAAGATCTAACAACTGTTTCAGAACTGTTGCTCAGTTTAGAGTGACTGGTAAGGAGTTGGTGCTCAAAGGAGACTGCTCAGAATACATCCTGAGTTTTAAATAACAAGACAAATAGAACATTTGAGTTAGAGGATGCTCATAGACCTTTTTCTGAAAACTTAGTGTATTAATTTCCTTTAAACATTTTAAATGCAGGAAGTACAATATGCTATTTATGTTAAATTTAACCAGCAATTATGACCTTCTATGTATGATATGTGGTGGAATCAGAAATGAGTAAAGACATAGATCTTACCAACCAGGAGTGACTGATCTCATTATTGAGATACACATCCAAATTAATTAGCTAAATAATGTCTATTGAATTGCCCATGAAGATTCTTTTAATAATGCAGATGATAATACATTTTTAATCTTATCTTTTTATTGAATATTTTTGGGATTATACTGGTTAACAAAATTATGCAGGTGTCAGATGCACAATCCTACAACGCATCATCTGTACATTCTATTGTATGTTTACCACTCCCATCAAGTCTCCATCCATACCCTCCTCACTGCCCCTACCTACTGTAGTCACCACACTGTTGTCTGTGTCCATGAGTTTTCTTTCTCTTTTTGCTCAGTCCCTCCAGCCCTGCCTGCCCCCCACCTGCACCTCACAGCTGTCAGCCTTCTCTTTATCATGAGTCTGTTTCCATATGTTTGTCAGTTCATTTTATTTATTAGATTCCACATATGAGTGAAATCATATGGTACTTGTTTCTCTGGCTTATTTCACTTAGCATAATGCTCTCCAGGTCCATCCATGCTGGCCCAAAAGCTAAGATTATCTTTTTTATTTTTCTCCTCCTCCTCCTTCCTGTTCCCCTTCCTCTTCTTCCTCTTCCTCCTTCTTCTTTTCCTTCCTTCTTCTTCTGCTTCATGGCCAATTAGTATTCTATTGTGTAAATATGCCACAGTTTTTTTTATACTTGGCTATTGTAAATAATGCTGCCATGAATATAGGAATGCGTATACTCTTCCAAGTTAGTGTTTTGAGTTGTTTCAGGTTAATTCCCAGAAGGTATTTTAAGATATTTTAATTTCTTATTTGCTTAAGTCTGCTGCAAAATAGACCTGTTCCTAGGCTAAAGACAGCACTTTTGTGGTAATAATATGTGATTCGGACTACGTGTCTGTTGCTTGTCTGCCAGCAAGACAACAAAATCAGTGATTTGCGTGGGGAAACCATGACAGGGCAAGTTATGAGTAATCCTGTAGTTTGAATATTTTTTCCTGAGCATGTGTTGTCATGATTATAATGTCATGTAAGTCCAGTAAAAGTATTTCAAAATGAAAGTTACTTAATGATAGCTAGCAAAAGCAGTATTATTTCCAGGGGCCATTTGAATAATTTTGTCTACCTTTTATGAGGCCAAGCCAAAAAAACAAAACAAAATAAAACAAACAAAAAAAAAAGCCAACCCACAAACTTAGTTATGGAAAGCTCTATATGTTTTTCTGTTCTATGAAATGGTTGTAGAGGTCAATGCTGATCAAGGAATCCATTGTAATAGCTTCTTAAATATAAACTTTAGGATCTACAGGAACTACCTAAATGTCTACTTATTGATAAAGTAGTTTCAAAAAATATCGATGCTTATCCACTCTAGCATTTTATAAAATAATTTTATTCTTATTCTTTACATATACCTTTGATATTAATATCTTTAAATTAATGTTTTGGGTCAGTAGCACAGTTTTGTAGAACACATCTTCCCTTTAAGATGTGTGAATAAAGTATTTTCACAACTATGTGTAATGATTATGTCTCAAATACCTGTTAAAACTTTAAGACAACTTGGGGTGTTCATTTTTTCTCTTTGTAGCTATCTACTTTTGATCTACACAATGAAATCATTTAGTGGTTAGTTTTTTAAAGTGATCTTTAAAAGCCATCTTTATAATAACATACAACATTTAGAACTGAAGACTAAGAATATATTTTTAATCTTTTTACATTTTTCATGGCAAGAAAGATGCCTTTCTTGGTAAGAAATGGCCCCTTCTTACATCCGAATGTTCAAGCTTTATGCAAAATCTGATGCAGATCCCTTTGCTCTACTCACTTACTCATTTTAAATGGAATATCTACGCGGTACACATGCTCAGTCAATGGCATCTATACCCCCACTGACTAGTCCAATGAAGTTGTTGTCATTCACACGTATGCATTCCAGTCCACTGTCTTTGGCTGCCAGGTACATTGACGCTGCACAGACCATTCTCATTATATTAACAATGTCTGGACTTTTTCCGGACAGACCTCATATATCCTAAACTTGCATTGCTTTAGGCCAATGTGTCATCCCCAAACAAGGAAATATATAAGTTGACTGCCGCTCTCTTGAAGGATTTATTGAGGGGAGAGGTGGAGGGTAAGCATTGCTTTATACATTTGATTGTATAGTTTGCATCTATATGCAAATCAGAGTTTAGGAATAATCTCTATGTAAAATGCTATTAGTTTTAAAATTAAAAATTATTTTTTCTTACTTTCATCGGGATAGATAATCCAAATGTTCTAAAGCCTCAGCTAACAAAATATTACCATTTTCTCCAGCTTTAAGATTTTGAAAATCAGTGAAAGTCAAAAATAAGCATTAGTGAAGCTTTCTTTATTCTTATTGCGTGGCATAGATATAAATGTGCCTTCTTTTGGATATTACATTTAGACTTAGCTAAAGCAAGATTAATTCTTAGAAAAATAATGGGCAGTGATGACTCATTTGAATTTGTCGAATATGGTACATACACACTTATCAGTTAAGTGAGCAAGTGGCTAGTGTTCTAATGTTACTTCTGCTCACCATTGTTTGGTATGCCAAGAATATTTTTTTTTGTTGGGTCTCACCCAAATATTGGAAATTATTTACTCAGCAATTGTTTTATTGAGCATCTGTCATATTTTTGTAGCTTCGGTTATATAAGTGACTGAAATCATAATCTTGTCATCTCAGGAAATTATTGTAAAGACTTTGACATTGATCTAGGTGTAGTAGTAGTGGCAGCCATTTTATAGTCTTGAACAAAAGAAGCACAAAGTCCAATTAACATTATAAAGGGATCGGAATGCTTAGAAATCTGACTTTTAGTTATTATTTGAGCTAGATTAAGATTTAAGTTATATATATAGATATATAAAATTAAATTAGGGTTCTATCCCTTGCTGTTGCTGCCTTCTACATAGTGTTGTTTCTGATCAGTGGAGCCAAAGAGAGGAAGATCGTAAAGACAAGGCTTTCTACTTTTCTCTAGAAAACATACACAAAGAAGAGGTTTTATGTTTTTTGGAGGCAGGGATATGGGGAAGAGAGTACAAAAATGATATGTAAGTAGCACATCCAGAAGAGATCTCTAGAAGTTTACATTAATACAGAACTGCAACTCAGTAGAGAAGTTTGGGGGAGAGAAATATCTCCAACTTATCTTGACATATTTATCTCAGAATAATACAAATTGTCATGTATTGACAATTGGAATGTTTGTTAGGAATATGGAAATGTTTAGGTGATTCGTGATATTTTTCTCTGAAGGTCTAAAGTTATTTAAATTTTTTTTTTGCTAAAAATCACATACAAGGCAAGTATGTGGTCATTTTTTTTAAAAAAGCTAAGCAAAATAGAAGTATACAAAAAAGTAAAATTCATTGATTTCATTCTTTGATTACCACTGTGAATTACTTGGGTTTGTACACCTTGCAAATTTTTGTTTGTATTTTTACATATGCATGTTTTTAATCAACGAATAGATACATACCATGTGTGCTTTTTTTTTTCAGCTTTATTTTTCACCTAATGTGAACATCTTTCTGCACCAATGTTGGTATTAATTCAGTAAATATTTTAAAGTATTTTATATTTAAGGCTGTATTCTTGATGCAAGGATAGAACAAGGAACAAAATAGGGTCCTTTCCCAAATGAACTTAAATTCAAGTAAGAGAAAGCCAATAAGCAAATTGGTGGCAAATGTCACTGTTGATAAGTTTCATAAAGGAAAATAATAAAGGCTAAAGGGATGAAAAGTGATGGGACAGAGAGAGCAGGATGGGTTCATTAGTTAGTTGTGGTGTGCTTTATAAGTAGATCTGCTTTCTTCAGATAGCTATTATTTCATGGTATTATTTAACCATTGTGTTGGTGGTCACACAGATTATCTATAATTTTTTTCTTGTAATTACCACCCTTGTACTTTTTTTTTGCTTGTATGTATGTACAAGTATTTCTGTAGACTAAATTCCTAGAAGGAAAATTGCCTTTTTAAATGTTGGTTTTTGATTTTATCAAATTATCCTCTGAAACTTTAGACATTATCTGTTAATGGATGAAAAATAATACCTCATTTTAATTTGTATTTATTCACCTGATTCCCAGTGAAGATTTCTCATATAAATTGCCTACTATTTTGCCCATTGTGGGGTTTGTCATTTTCTTACTGAAATTTTAGGGTATGTTTATCACTGTGTTTCTGATACTTACACTATATTTTATAATATTTTCTTCTAACCTGTCAGTTGTCTTACTTTATGGAAACTTTGGGTTTTCATTTTTATACTGTCAGTATCTATCACTTTTTTCCTACCTAGCTTCTAGGTTTCGAGTCTTTCAGAAAAACTACCTTAGAGTAATTTAGTCTCATTTTTTTTTTCTTCTTTAGTTTTGTTTGTTTCTAGTAGACTTTATTTCATCTGGAAATTTTAAAAAATATATTCTGTGACAAAGACTTCACCATTTTTTCCAGTTTCATAATCATTCTCCCAAGATAATTTATTAAACAGTGTCTTTTTTCCCATTGACTTGAAATACCACCTTTATCATATTTTAAAAAGTCCAAAATATAGGTATTCCAGATTTAATACTTCATTGTTTTAATTATTGTCATTTTATATTTGACATCTGGTAGGGCACCCCTCCAACTGTTTTTTCAAAAAAAGTTTTGGCAATTTCTGTGTATTTTCTCTTCCAGATGAACTTTAGAATCAACATGTCAAGTTCCATTAAAAATCCCTTTGGGATTTTGATTGGAAGTGCATTGAATTTACAGATTAATTTGGGGAGAATTGACATCTTTACACTATTGAATCTTCCCATCCAGGAACATGGTATGCCTCTCCATTTCTTCAGGTGTTCTTTTATGTCCTTTAGCAAAGTTTTAAAGTTTTTTTTTTTTTTTTTTTTTTTTTAAATGTAGTTTTTACACTTTTCTTGTTAGGTTTATTCCTGGGTATTTTATAGTTTTTGTTGTGATCGTGAAATACATCTTCCATTTTACACTTTGTTTTTCAATTCATTATTGCTAGTCTATAGGAAATCTGTTGGGTTTTGTATGTTGATCTTACCATTTATTTAGTTTTCAATTAATTTCTCTTGAAATTTCTAGAAGGATGATTATGTTTTCTGCAAATTATGGCATTTTTGTTTTTGTTTTGTTTTTTAGTATTTCTAGTTCTCTAGCGCTTTTTTGTTTGATTTGTTTGTTCTTTCTGGTTGCGTTGCATTTGTTAGATTTCCAGATCTGTTAATAGTTCTGATTTGGGCATCTCTCCTGACGTAAATGGAATACTTACAATTTGTAAACTTTTGCATTTATATGTGCCTTAGATTTCTGGTAAAATACATTATCAGGAACTGAAGTTTCCTTCTTGGCTTAACAAGTATTTTCATGGTAATGGATATTGTATTTTATCCTGTGCTTTTGCTGAGATGATACATATTCTTTTCCACCTCTAATAATTTAATGTAAGGAATTATATAATACACTTAACTCATATTAGTTATGATGTTTTCATTTTTAATATTCAGCTAGTATTTATCTGGATATTGTATTGTGCTAGGAGCTTTGCCACACACTGATGAGAGTTGGAAGTCTGAATGGATCCTCTTTTTTTATGTGGAGAAGAAAGAAAATAAACAAGTACCCAAGAACAAGATAATTTTAGGCTGTGATAATACTGTGGAGGAAACAGAGGGTGGAGTGGTAGAGAGATGAGGAGAGTACCTCCTTTTATAGCATCATCTGAGAAGGTAAAATACAAACCAAGACCTTAAGAAAGAAAGCTTTGAGAAAAGCATTTCATCAGGGAAAGATCACTATTTCTGTATGTACAGTTAATTGTATTTTTGAGTATTCTGTCTAACTTCTTTCTTGTATGCATTGAATGATATTACTTTATACAACTGCCAAATTTAATTATCTAATGGTATATTTTATGTAACTTTATTTTATTTTTGTGCTACTCTTTTTCAGGTTTGCTAATAGGATTATTTATGTTTATGTGCTAGGGAGTTTTCTCAGCTTTGTAAATAACATAATGCTCTGTTCCTTCTGAAGGGTAGATCTGTAACTACCCGTAATATTTCTTTTGTGGACATATCCTGTTAATATTTCTGTGATCTCCTTAGTTAATTTTTGTAATTCTTTTTCTTAGGAAACCATCTATTCTGTTTAGACTTTCATATTTATCGATTTATAGTGCTGAGTTTTCAAGTTTTGATAATTTTCTTTCTCTCATTTTCCATAATCAGAGAGAGTAGATAAAGAGAGTCTTGTCTCTTTCTTGCTTGGCTTACTCAGGAAACAGTTTTTGGTTTTATTAATTATTTCTGTCTCATAAATTTATTTATTTATATTTTACTGTATATAAATTATTTATATATTTTTATTTTATTCAAGTATTTTTATTTTTGAAGGTTTTCATTTTATGCAATTTAAATGTTGTTGTGTTATAATGAACACATTTAAGGCCCACATTTTTTTCCTTTAAGGACAGCTATGGCCAAATCCCATAGGAGATATGCTCACAATTTAAATTCTTATTTCCTCTGTACTCTTGAGGAATTAGTAGGCTTTTTTTTCTTTTTAAGTTTTCAAGTATAGTATCATCTTTCTATTGTTGATTTTTAGTTTCTTTTAACTTTATGGACCAAGAATATAACCTTTATTATTATTATTTTTTTAATTTGCTGAGATTTGACTTCGCTTAAGAGATAGTCAGGTTTTTGTTTTCAAAGACTGTATTCTCATAATATACCGAGTTCTTTGTCACTATGAAAGAGAATTATAGTTCATTGAATAATTTCTGAATTCTCCATATCCTTGCATAATCTATTGCTCTCCTCATTTTCTCAGATAGGTATGTGTAAATTTCCCACTAAGTTGTATGAACTTTGTGGTTCTTTATATTCCTAGCATTTTTACTTTATATGTTTCTATGTTATACTGTTAGGTGTGTAAAAGTTGAACAATTACATAAATACTTTTGGTGTATTATATTTATTATAAAATATCCTGTTTACTATTTAATGCTTTTGCATTAAATTGTTTTTAACAGATATTAATAATAGCACCCTTTACTGGAATTGCTTTTTTATGCCTATATTTTCAACCTTTATGACTAAAAATTTTAGATATTTCTTTTAAAATAGCATACAGCTGTTGTTTCTTTTTTTAAAAAACACTAATCAATGGGTCATTTTTTTTTTCAAATAAGAGAAATCCTCCCACTCACTTTTATGTTAACATGGTCTTTTTGGCCTTTGGTCTTTTTCCTAACATTGGAGGTTATGGCAAACATGTATTTCCTTTTTATCCTCCACTCTCACCTCTTATCTTTAGCTGAATTTATGGAGTTTTCTTTATTTTGTTTGATATCCAGTTTGAAAACTGTGTTTTATTTCAGCTCTTATGAAGGCATCGATTTGAGTTAAACAATATTTATAACTAGTTGCTCCCTTTCTCTGAAAACAGGCTTTTGGCATTATTTCATTCAATTTTGGCTTTCCTATTTTTTAAATCTGACATTTTAGTGATATGTTTATAATGTTGTAATATGCTTTTTATTTTCTAACTTTAAGGTTTTTTTTTTTTTATTAACAACTACCTGAGGTGTTAAAGACAGGCAGTATTATACTAGCTTTTTTCCTACCTGCTTAGTCTTATTATTCCAAGGCTGCCCTTTTCTTGCATTAATTTTTGTTGTTGAATACAACATTGTTTAAATTCAGAATCGACATTTTTTTATAACACTGAGTTTGTGTGCTTTTATTTAATCACTTTATTTTATTGTAGACATAGATCAATGTTCAGTGACTCTGTTGAAGATTTTATCTTAATTATGTTGAAGTATATTAATTTTGGAATAATTTACTCTTTATTAAGAATTGTAGTGTTTTAGTTGAAGTTTACTCTGTTTAACAACAGTCCAAATAAGTTTTTATTAGGTTCCATGGCCAGGTGCAAAAGAGAATAAATTGTTACAACTATAATTACAAATCTGTATTTGTATTCAAAGAACAAGGAAGAACAAATACCCAGTTTTTCTGGGTTTGTTTAAGAGACAGAATGTAAACTATTAAGAATTTATTCAGTCAGTGTTTATAAATTAATAAATTCAAATTTTTAATATCTACCTATTTATATGCAGCTTTTTAATGTATTTTATACACAACAGATATTTTTATGATAATAAGTAATACCAAGATTTACAACTACTGTTGCTTTGAATTAATGTTTACATAGGCTGTTCTCTGAATATCAGTAAAGAAGGGATAACACAAGTTATGTAATTCAGTCCATGATGACGGTCTTGCCTTAAGTCAAGTTCTAATGAACTTTTATTTTTTTTGTGTGGGTAAAATGACATCCGTAAAATCACTTTGTCCTTGAAATGACAAAATTGGTTATAAAAATAAAAAACACTGACATTTATTAAAAGGAAAAGTCATGAAAGATCTTTTAACATTTTTCTGCATTGACTAGATTAAGAAATCTTCAAATTTTAAGCATGGTGGATTTTTGGATTGAAGATAATCTTGTTTTCCTAGACCAAGAGGGGGAATTCTTTGTTATTCTAATAACATTGTAATATAGTCAAGATCTAGATAACCTTGCTTGAAATATAGATTAGCGTCTTGAAATTGCCATTACCAGCTTGAAATTCAATGGTAAATAAACAGGGCAGTTTCTAGGAAAACAGAAGCAGTAATAAATTGGCGGATAGGGGTGGGATGGGAGGATGGGGAGTGTTAAAGGCCAAGAAGTTCAAATTCTGGAGTTACTGGGTTTTCATTTTCTAAAGTGTGTTTATTCTGAGAGACTGACCCTTTTCCCCATTTCCACCTTGCATAATGTCGTTTTACGTTTATTGAAGTTCCTACTAGGTTATTTGGTCATCACAGCTTATCCAAAACTGCCTTTCACAAGTTCTTTAGTTATCTTTCTCAAACACTGATCATATCACAATAGTCATGTGGATTTTTTGGTTTCCCAGTGCATATAAAATTATATTTATACCAGTCTATTAAGTGTCTAATAGCATTTTGTCTAAAAAAGTACTTAAAAATACTTAGTTGCTAAAAAAATGTTAACCATTATCTGAACTCTCAGATATGAATCATCTTTTAGCTGATGAAATGTCTTGCTGCTTACCTGTCAGGATGGTGGTTGCTGAACGTTAGGGTGGCTGTGGCAATTTCTTAAAATAAACAGTTTAGTTTCACTCATCAATTGACTCTTCCTTTTACAAAAGAGTTTTCTGTAGCATGTGATGCTGTTTGGTATATTTTACCCACAGTAGAACTTTCAAAATTGAAGTCGATCTCTCTCAAACCCTACTGCTCCTCTATAAACAACGTTTATGTAATATTCTAACTCCTTTTGTCATTTCAACAGTCTTCACAGCATCTTTACCAGTAGATTATATCTCAAGAAACCAGTTTCTTTGCTCATCCAGAGATTGCAACAATTCACTCACATTTTAAGGCTTACATCTAATTGTAGTTCTCTTGCTGTTTCCATCACGTCTCTACAGTTATTCTTTCCTGAAGTTTTGAAACTTTCAAAGTCATCCATGAGGGTTGGAATCGAAATTCCTTCTTCGAGGCTTCTTCGAAATTCCTGATAATGTTGATATTTTGACCGCTCATGAATCACAGGTGTTCCTAATGTCATCTAGAATGGTAAATCCTTTCCAGAATCATCAGAGAAATCACTATCAGTGGCAGCTATAGCCTGACAAAACGTGTTTTCTTAAGTAGTAAGACCTGAAAGTCAGAATTACACCTTGATTCATGGCCTCCTGAATGGATGTATTGTTAGCAGTCTCGAAAACAATATCAGTCTTATTTTATATCTCCTACAGGACTCTTGAGTGACCAGGTGCATTGTCAGCGAGCAGTAATATTTTGAAAGGAATCTTTTTTTTCTGAGCTGTAGGTCTCACCAATTGGCTTAAAAGATTGAGTAAACCATCCTATAAACAGATATGCTCTTATCCAGACTTTGTTGTTCCCTTGATGGAGTACAGGCTGAGTAGATTTTGCATAATAAGAATTCTAGGATTTTTGGAACAGTAAATGAACATTGGTGTCAACTGAAAGTCACCAGCTTGCATAAACTCCTAACAAGGGAGTCAGCCTGTCCTTCGAAGCTTTGAAGCCAGGCATTGACTTCTCCTTTCTAGCTGTGATAGTTTTAGATGGCATCTTTTTCAATATAAGGCTGTTTTATCTACATTGAAAATTAATTGTTTAAAGTAGCAAACTTCATTAATTATCTTAGCTAGATCTTTTGAATAACTTACTGCAGCTTCTATATATGCACTTGCTGTTCATCTTGTACTTTTTAATGTACTTTAGTGTTATAGAGATAGCTGCTTTTCTTAAACCTCATGAACCATCCTGTGCTAGTTTCAAACTTTTCTTCTGTCGTTTTCTCACCTTTCCAGGCCTTCATAGCATTGAATAAGTTCTTCCTTCTGTATAGGTGCAGTTCATCGCACCCCAAAACAATTACAATTGTAACATCAGAGATCACTGATCACCTATCACCATAACAAATATAGTAGTAATGAAAAGGTTTGTAATACTTCAAGAATTACCAAAATTGAATATAGAGACATAGAGTGAGCAAATGCTGTGGATAAGTTGTACTGATGGATTTGCTTGACACTAGGTTGATAGAAATATTTAATTTGTACATAATGAAGTACTTGCAAAGTGCAATTAAGTGAAGGTCAGTAAAACAAGTATGCCATACTTTATTCCTTCAGTAACCTTCCTTATACATTCTAAGCTTCTTTGCACAGTATTGAAAGGCCTCATCTTCTTTAAGCATTATTTTCTTTATTACTCTCATTCAGAATTGTTTTTCTTCTCTGTGTAATTATTAGTACCTATTTAATACAATGTCTAAATCTTGTTTGATATATTAGCTGTTTGCACATTGAGTTGCCTTTCTAGCCTTTCTATATTATGTGTTTGTGGAAGGCATTGATTATGATAAAATTACAGCATTTACATTCTCCTTTGGCTATCTTATTGCTTTGCACATACTATGTAATTGGTTGTGAATGAATATATAGTAAATTGAGTGAAGGTTGTATATATGCTGTCCTATTATACTATCAAGAATATACTATATATATCCTTTGAAATGAATGCCAGTTATTAAACTGTAAAATGAACTGGTGTTCTGTAATGTCAGTGCTCATATATCTTTTAAAGAGGAGTTAGTTTGAAATGTAATGCTTATATTCGCTATTGGTCTAGGTCAGGGGTGTCAAACTCATTTTCACTGGGGCCACATCAGCCCCACAGTTGCCCTCAAAGGGCTGAATGTAATTTCAACTCCATAACAGTTAATGAGTAGTTGTATTTACACAGTCCTGAATTATTTCAGCCCTTTGAAGACAACTGCAAGGCTGATAATGGCCCCCCAGTGAAAATGAGTTTGACACCCCTGGATGGGTGTTCGTACATTTCCAAAGTCCCATATGTCTTTGTGTTTTGAGTACAGAAGAGTACCATTAATGGCATAAACATATCTAGACCTTGTTTTATATTGTCAAGTGTTTATATTAAGTTCATTTTGGGAAGAAAGTAAAAAGGATTTTAATTACTTTGGTAACCTAAATAGTATTACTATTTAGTAAAGAATAATTTTTAAAGAATAACGAATAACTGTTAAAGAATATTTTGTAAACAAAAGCAATCTGCAGTAAATTGTCACCTTTAATCTTTCAAAACCAAAAGGATTTAATATGCACAAAAGTATAGAAGCTAGTGTAATCAGTCCTCTGTATAATCAATGAAGATAGCACTTTGCTTTACCTGCTTTCTAATGTACAATTTTTCTATGTATAAATACATCCTTAAATTTATTTTTTGTAGCTAATTCTCTTTCTCTAAATGCACTATACTATAGCCTTTTATGATAACCTGAAAGGGCAAGTTCCCCAAACCATCTTTTATTATGGTAGAATTATTTAAGTTCTGAAAATGTGGTGAGTGAGCATAGTTCTAGTTGTTTGATATATATCAGTGAACCAAAGAAGTTCCTGTTTCCGTGAAGGTTAGAAAGTCAATAAATATATGTAGTAAGTCATGTGTGATAAATTTGTGAAAAAATTATGCAGAATAGAAAGTTAGAGTTGGCTGAGAGAGTTGTTTAGATCTCATAGGTAGGAGCTGAAGCAGTTTTGGTTAGTTGATGTTCAGATCCAAACAGTATCTTTGAAATTAGTTATCATTAATCTTACATTGTAGGGAGGCTGTAATAGATATTTGTTCCTATTCTTTTCTTATCCTAATATCTTTTAAAATCTATGTATAGGATTTCATAGTTGAGTTGACTGCTTTTTAAGTTACCCTATTTCCACATAGTAAGAATAATGGACTTAAAAAACAACATAAGAGCCCTGGCTGGTGTGGCTCAGTAGATTGAGTGCCAGCCTGTGAACCAAAGGTTGCCAGTTGGATTCCCAGTCAGGACATGTAACCGGGTTGCAGGCCAGGTCCCCAGTGTGGGGTGCGTTAGAGGTAACCTATCAATATGTCTCTCTCATATCGGTGTTTGCTCTCTCTCTTTCTTCCCTCCCTTCCCTTCTCTCTAAAAATAAATATTTACAAAAAAACAGTTTGTGGAGAAGTTTTAAGTCAATAAGAAAACATTTCTGTATTTACATGTCCCTCATGAAGAAATTGACATGCATTTTTCTTAGTAAATTTTTACCAAGCTTAGTTAAGATGCCAGGTATAGGGAAGTTTGTGTTTGAAAATCACGTTCAATTGAAATTTAATACCTTCTGTGAGCTAACTTTTAACTTTCTGACTTTTCCTACAGTCTACAGTAAACCCTCTGTTCTAATATATAGAAATTTTGTACTTGTCTACCAGGGACAGATTCTTCTCCCCTTCTCTTGTACAAATTAGTTATTTCAGTCAAAATCCTTTCATGTCCTTTCTGTAAGCAGTGCCTTCTTTAAACAGTTGTAGTACCTCTGATCTTTACTTTTAATTTGCCACTTAACCATGCATTACTCTATGAGATCTTTTGTTTTCTAAAACTTTAAAATGTTACTTGTTTTCATTTGCTTAGTTTATGTATGTTCATTTTTCTATGTTTATTTTCTTTTTCTTGTCTTCTCTCACCGGACTGAAAAATTATAACATGATTTATCAGAAAATTTTACTGCAAAGCAACTTTTTCTTTATAAACTTGTCTTCTTAACTTACTTCCATCTTAACAGTTGTTATTGATTGATTAAAGTTAACACACTGAAGTTTTTCAAATATTTACTGAGATTATTTTCAGACACTCTGTGTCTGTTTGTATTTAAAATATTAGAAATTTGCAATGTTATTTTATGTTAAACTGCATTAGTTTAGGAAATTTGGGGAGAAGCATTATTACCTCCAAATTTAACCTTCTGTATTGAATGTGTAAATTAAATATAACAGTTATTCCTGTTTACAAGTAGCACTATGATAAAGAATGCCAAAACAAATTTGTCCCTTTGTCTTAGGAGTTCGCTCTTTTCTAATCCTTTAACTTGTACTAGTATCATTGTATTCTTCACTGCCATACACTCACAGATTTTTTTAAAAAGCCAGTTTCATCTTAAGAATAATCTTAATAAACCAGTAAATATTAATTTTATGAAATTTCCACTTTTGACTACATGTCATTTTAATATCAATGTATGTGACAAAATGAAAAGTACACATAAAGCACTTTCGCTGCATACAAAAGGATGGTTTTTGGAGGAAGAGCATTTGTGGGGTTTTTGGGTGTCAGGTGAATTAGCTCCTTTTTTTTTTCATGAAATGCCATTTTTGCTTGAAAATATAACTGACAGACATATTACACTGATCAAACTTGGATTTTTGTCAGAAGTTCTTAGAAATGATAGAAGTGAGCCTGTCAAGGAAAATGATTTGCAGTGTTTTATTGCTGGTGATAAAATTAAGTTTTCAAGCACAAATTAGAATTTTGGAAATGTATTGCCTGGGCTTGACAGCTTTCCTGAACTTAAAAACTTTTCTGACGAAAGCAGTGTTGGCGTTAATGAATGTGTTTTTTTGGTATTGTAGTTTAATTTCTAATATGGTAAATAATAGTAAATTTAACGTTTGTGCGAAGTTTTTGGGATGCAGTCCTTTATACATGTAACAAAGGGGCCCCAAGAGGAAATCATCTGAGGACAACTGATTTTTAGTTTCTCTACCTAAGTCAAAGGTTTCACAGTCTAAAATTTAACCTCGTAACCTCCTTCTACTAGACCCTCACTCCACCAAATTAAAACTGTTTTAAAAAATGAAAGTGCATGTGAATAATACATTTAAAATTTTTTCTACATAATGTAATTTTCTCCTTTATTTAAACAATGGGTTTATATAATCCCATTGACTTTAGGACTGCATTGTGTTTATTTATCATTTATATTTACTTTGAAATATTTTTTCTCCTCTTTTTTTTCTGTTTATTTCTCTTTCATCTTTCCCCTTCTCCTTTCATCCCTCCCTTCCTTTCTGTTTGTATTTGTTTTCTAGGTGGAGTCTTTCATTTTGGATCAGGATGATTTGGAAAATCCAATGCTGGAAACAGCTTCCAAGTTGCTCTTATCAGGTACCGCTGATGGTGCAGACCTCAGGACAGTAGATCCAGAAACCCAAGCTAGACTGGAAGCTTTACTAGAAGCTGCAGGTAAGTCTGTAAATTACACATATGTAATAAGTCTACTTAATCATGTCAGTTTACAATAAATCTAAAGAATTCCTGTTGTTATCAGTGTATGATCTTGGGCTGGGACGGGAGTAAGCGACAGAAAACTGTACTTGAATAACAATTAAAAATTTAAAAAAATGTATGATCTTGGATATTTAGTATAATACGGTTCATAAAGGTTAATGTGCTATTTTTTAGAGAATTACATGGAACATTTCATTAAAAGAATGTTATCATTACAAAAGTAAAATATAAGTTGCTGTGAACCTTTTTATAAAGAGGGACTTCTTATATGCAGTCAATTTTCACTAGTTCCAAATTCCATATTCGTGAATTTACCTACTTAATAAAATGTATTTGTACCCCAAAATTAGCACTTGCAGCACTTTTTCAGCCCTTTTTCAGCCTTTCATAGAAATGCACAGAATGCTGAAAAATTTGAGTCGCCTCACACACGTTCCCCACTGAGGTGGAATAAGGTGATGTTCTGCCTTCTTGTTTCAGCTCTCATATTGTAAACAATATGTGGTTTTCATGATCCACTTCATGCCTCATTTAAAAAATTTTTGTGCCTTTTGTTGGTAATTTCATTACCAAAATGGCCCCCAAGTATAATGTTGAAATACTACTTAGTGTTTCTAAATGTGAGAAGGCCGTGATGTGCGTTAAGGAAGACACAGGTTAGATGAGCTTCTCTCAGGGGGTATACAGTGCTATTAGTCATGTGTTTAATGTTAATGAATCAACTATATATTAAAAAGGTTGTTTTTAAGCAAAAACTCATAAAACAAATATATATTGATTGTTTAATGAAAATATTGTGACCAGAGGCCTGAAGAACCCTACCCCTGTTTTCCTGTAGGAGCAGTGGTTCGGTATGCATTTCACTGTTTCCAGCAAGTCTACAGAACGTAAATACCATGAATAATGAGAATTGACTGCATATAATTCCCCCACTTTTTTGTCATAGGCTATCTCTTGAAACCCTGTAAAATGAGTCATTATATTTTTGTAAAGTGTATCATTGTTATATTGTCCCTATAGGAACAGTGTTTTAATTACTAACATAATTAGAGATGACATGACATAATCAAAGATTTAGCACTGTGTATATGTATGGCATTAACTATGAGATAGTAGCAACTCTTGATTATTTAAATAACTATATGTTTTCTTAACTTTTCTAAAGTAGGCATAAATATACTGTGAGCATTAATTGTTTGATTTTTCATGATTTGAGCACCAAGATATGCTATATATTGTACATGCAGTGCTTGTAAACTGCTACTTAATTATAGCGTAATACTGAGCAGCTACTTTCTGGTAATTTTTTCAGTAAATATCTTTTAACATAGTGTCTAAATATTTGAAGGACTCATGTTTAAGTTTTATTTCTATCCTGGGTAAACTTTTACAATGTATTATTAAAGGGATCTTAACCAAATACAGATAAAAACATAGTAAGGGCATATGCAAGGTTCTGATCTTAAGTGTAGAAACTATTTGTACAGAAGAATAGAGATACAATTTAGCATTTGCCAGAAATTTGATGTTGTTATAGAAGTTTATATTGAGGGGGGTGGATTGTGAAATTATTTGAGATTGTGTTATAAGAGGAACAGGGAACCTTTCTCCTGAAGATGAGAAGACTCAGGTTGAATACAAGAGAGATGTTTGTTTTCTGTGGCTCCAATAGGCAGAACCAGGTTGATTACAGGTGAAAGGAGCTGCTTTTCAAGGTAGAGTTCCATTCTGTTTTCTTTATAGTAAGTAACAAGTTAGCAGGCCCCCTCCCTCTCTTCATTTTTCCTTCTCTCATTTTTCCTCTCCTTCCCTCGTTTATTTTCTTCCCTTTTTAAAATAAAACACGTCATAAACAAACTCAGAGAGAATAGTACAACGAATCTTTGACATACCCATCATCCAGTTTCAACAGCCATCAGTGTAGGAACACTCTTGTTTTACCTTTGCACTTTACCACCTCATTAACTCCCAGTCCATATGTGAATTTAAAGCAAATCTAAGCATCATATTTCATATGTAAATATATACTTTGGTATATAAGTCTAAGTTAAGAACTTTTAAAAAGAGAAATCTAACCATAATACCATTGCATATCTAAAGAACAAAGTAACAGTAATTTCTTAATATTGCCAGATACCCTGTCAGTGTTCAGATTTTCCCAGTGGTTTTATCATGGTCATTTTTACGTATTTGATTTAGTATTCAAGCAAGTTTTACATTATTTTTGGTGTTAACGATTTTTCTTAATTGTCTTTTAATCATAGCAGTTGTTCTTTCCTTTTTTTCTGCTTACTTTATTTTTAAAGAAATTGAATTATTTCTCTAACTTTATGGATTTTCCCATTTGTACTTCTGTGTGTTACTTCCTGAATCAGAATTTAGATTCAGATATTTGACCTGATTTCAGTTCATTTAGTTTTTGGCAAGAGTAGTCATTCCTGGTATTTATTGTTCCCTTATATATCACATAGGTATTGTTGTTGTTTCTTTTTTTATGATGTTGAGATTGATTATAGTTTAGGCATCTCGAGAAAAGTTGTTGAGACCTTGTCTGAAAATGCCTTTCATATGCTCCTCATACTTGATAGTTTGACTTGGTATAGAAGGCTAGTTTAAATATCACTTTTCTTTCAGACTTTGAAGTTACTGCTCCACTGTCCCCTAATTTTTGGTGTTACAGCTCAGAAGTTTGATATTATACTTATTTGAGATATTCTCATATCTCTGCCATTTTTTTTTTTTTTGCTCCTCAAAAGCATTACAGTTTTTGGCATATTAATATTTTGATCTTACTTTGAATATTTATATCTCTTTCACATTTAAGATTTCAAATGCCAGGTGAACTCTGGGTTTTGTTTGTAGTCAATAGCAATGCCATTAAAAGTTAAATTCAAATGTGTACATTCATGTTGTATAAACTGGTAGGTTTTACTATACATAGAGTGTTTATTATATATTATATTGTATATATTATATATGTAAATATAACTAGTTTTCTATTGAAGCATAACAATTTACAATAAATATAGTGACACAATACCCATTTACTGTCTTTTAGTTTTTGTAGATCAGACATCAGGGCACACAATACAGCTAGATTCTCTTGCTCAGTGTCTCATGGGTTGAAATCAAGGTGTCACCTGAGTTGAGTTCTTATCTGTAGGCTGTAGGAGAAAGTCTGCCTCCAAGTTTATTATTGTTGGTAGCAGAATTCAGTTCCTTGGAGTTGTAGGACTGAGGTCCCAATTCCATCATGGACTGTTAGCTAGGGCTGCTCTTACCTCCTTGAGTTTACCCACATTCTTTAACATGTGGCACCCTCTATATTTGACTCCTTCTTATGCTTTGCACCTCTGAGGTCCTTTTCTCCAGTCAGCCAAAGAAATCTTTGTACGGGTCATGTGATAAGGTCAGGCCCATCTAGATAATCTCCCTATTTTCAGGTCTTCTGTGCCCTTTAACATGACCTAATCATGGCAATAAAAATCTATCAAATTCACAGCCCCAAGAATTATGTAGATTGTGTATACTGCAGCTGGGTAACCTTGGGAACATTTTAGAATTCCTAGTATACAGTGATTGGACAGAGACCCTTCCACTTCCTTGAGAACCCTGAAATGTCAGTATCTTTAAGCCTTTTCTCAGTGGCTGTTCAAATTCTTGAGAGAGACATCTGCCAGTTTTTGTCTAGTGAATTATAAGTCTGGCTGCTAGCATTTAGGAAACTGACAGTGGGCTGGGGGCTGAGGATCTTACTGTTCACCATGCACATTTACCTAATGCTCTGATTTTCAGTTTAGTATCTTACCCCTTCCTTCTCCGTACTTGGTATCTCTTAGTGTAAGGCCTTTCTGTTCTGATTTGTTCTGTTAGAGAATAATCACCTGGCTGTGCAGTTTGGGGATGGAGTCTAAGTGTCTGATTGCTTCTCATAGGTGTTTAGTTAGGCTCTCTGTTTGCTGACCCAGGCCTCACCCTTGTATCTGCTACCTATAATTCCTGAGTCCTGTTGGAACGATCACCTTGTTTTTTTAGATATCTATCTATGTTTTCATTTATTTTCTTCTGCGAAGCAGTTATGTCTCTTATTTACTTTGCCTTCATAAATATTACCTTAAATTTACAAATGCCTTTTACTTTTATCAAAGATGGAGTTCCGGTTGGATTTTAGCTCTCCTTTGAGTTAAGTTATAAGAGGAAAGGGGGGAAATAATTACTTTAAAATTATTTTAAAATCTGAAATCTAGGCAACCTTCTTGTACTTTCTTTTTGGTTCACAGGCTGGCACTCAATCCACTGAGCCACACCAGCCAAGGCATCTTTCTGAGGTTATATGGTTCTTGTGTTCAGTTGATTAATAGTCAGCGTTTGGGAGTAATCTGGCCATCATGTATGCACTGTTTTTTGATCTATACTGATTAATATCTAATAACTGAATATGACTAGTTAAAAAAGGATTTCCATAATTCACAGTAGATAAAATTAAGTCTCCATCACTTTTCATTTGAGAGGTTACCATATATGTTAGTTTACTCTCTAGTTATCCTTACTAAAATAGTTATCTTGACTTACGGAAATGAGTTCATAAAAATTTAGTATGAGATATTTTGTTTTCTTTAATTTTTTTTTGAAGCAGTGATTACTTTCTACCGATCCAGATGTATCCTCACTGTTGTTAACACTGAGAAATTGTTGTTAGATAGCTAATCTGAGTTGGCAAAAAAAATTGGAGCTAATTCTCTTGTATTAAAATGTATCTGTGATGACCTTGGTCTCAGTAGTGCCTTAGGATACTTACCTAAGCACGATGTCTTACTGAAGAAATATTACTAGAGCAGGTTTAGTCTACAGTTTGGCTTTTACTGTTGGTGTCACAAATTCTACAGTATGTATCAGTCTTAAAAGACCAAAAGTGCTTTTATCCTTTGCATATCTTGATTGTAGCAGATAACTAAATTTGACTGCTCTGAATGCATGTTATATCTAAAATTATAAAGGCTACTTGACAGATTTATTTTTTGTTTCATATGTGTAATATGTGACCTTTTAGATTTCTCAGAAAAAGTGCAAATTAGGTATACATTTTTCTCTTTTAAATTTAAACAAAACTTTTAGCCCTTCTGCCGTTAGGAGAAACCTGCACAAAATGTGTATTATTTCCAGTTGAATGGTCTTTTTAGTCTGTTAATTAAATAGCATGTTTTAAAACCTATAGTAATTTAAAAAAATTGAATGTGCATATAAATCACTTGGGGGTCCTTTTTAAAAATGCACATTTTGCATCAGTAAATCTTAGGATCTGAGATTATGCATTTCTGAAGAGCTTCCAAGGGGTCATAATGCTTCTAGTCCATAGAGCACATTTTGAGTAGCGAGGGTTCTGTAATATCCATCATGACATTAGATGTTTGTCTTCAAGTTGGAACAAAGATTCTTAATGCTAAATGTGCATCAGAATCTTCTTAGAGCTTTTATAATATGTAGATGCCTAGGCCTCACTTCCTGCTTATTAAATTACATATAGGCTAGCTCAGCATCTATATTTTTATAAACCTCCACTCCCTGATGGACAACCTGGATTAAGCACGATTAAGTTAGAATATTAAAGGTTAGAGATAAACTTCCTTTATAGTGATATTTGGAAGAGAATAGATTGTTTCATGCAGATGGTTACTAACCATTTCTGCTTTTGAAATTTTTTTCTGTTTTGCTATTCTGAATTTTGAAAATACGGTATGTTAAGATTTTGTATGTAATTCATAGTCATAATTTAAAATAAACAGGTATTCAAATATAAGTTATCTTTTATGTAACCTGTAATGTTTTATTAGGCCATTTTTGGTCACAAGTGAGAGTAGCCCAACTAAACATTCTTTAAAAAAAAAAGTGAGCATTTACCAAAAGTATAGGGATGGTGCTGGCTTCTGGCACTACTGGTGTCAGTGAGTCAGAAATAACTTTACCAGAACTCTGCCTTCTTTCTATTTTTCTGTTCTTTTTTCCTGTGTTGACATATTTCTGGGGTAGTCTTTTCATTTGTGGTGATGAAAGTGGTCAAATAGTTCAAGACTCACATCTTAGCAACTTAGCAACCTTTGAACATAGGTTCTTCTTTCAAACCTATGCCGAAAGTCTGAGTGAGGATTCCTAATTGTCCCAGTATAGCCAGAGACTCATTTCTAGCACCAGTGAGTCACAGGATCAAGTGGTTATAGAACACTCGGAAGGAATAGATTATCATAAAATTGGAGAAGAACAGTTTCCCAAAAGATTCAGGTCAGGTAATGTATATTTACAATGTACAATTTATAAGTTATTTAATAACATATAGTTAAGTAATTTCAGTTTTGCTTTATTTCTTCTTTTGGGTGCATTCACTTGGGTGTGAAAAATATATAGGAATAGGCAAATTGTCCACGGCTGATGGTAAAGCCTTTGCAGATCCTGAAGTGCTTCGGAGATTGACATCATCTGTTAGTTGTGCGTTGGATGAAGCTGCTGCTGCACTTACCCGTATGAGAGCTGAAAGCACAGCAAATGCAGGGCAGTCGGACAAGTAAGTACATTTTCGTTCCGATCAATATAAGAAAATTTTCTTTAAAATAGTTTTAAAAATACAAAAATAATTAAAAATGACATTTATTTTGTTCTGGCTGGAGGGGGAGGGAGGGAATGAGAGACCACCTAACAGAGAGAAAGGGTATGTTTTTATATAGGAAATGCCCTGTGAGAAGGACTTGTTCTAAATGTGTTTTAAAGACGATAGAGAACCCTGAGAGTCTAGGAGCCGTCAGTGTCCCACAAAATGGAAAATGAAAGACAAGCTTATTAACTGCTGTTCAAAACTTTGACTTTGGTAAGGAGACAGTACAGTTACCAAGCAGATAAAATATGTAGTATGGCACACAATGATAAGAGTTATGGAGGAGAGAATTGAATGGCTAAGTGCAAAGGCAGTGTTTGGTGTAGGAGGCCACGTGGCGTTTTTAATAGCTTGGTTAGGGAAATCCTCACTTAAAAGGTGGCTTTTTAGCGAAGACCTGAAATAGGTAAGGGAATGAGCTGTGTCTGAGAGAACTGTCTTGGTAAGAGAGACAGCAAATATATATATATTTTGGCTTTGGAGCTTAGTTAGCATTTTTTATAAAAAGGAAGAAAGTCAATGTGGCTAAAGTGTGAAGAGCAAGAATAAGAATAGTAGGTGACGAAACCAGAGAGGTAAAAAGGAAGAGTGTGGGATGCTACTATGGTCTCTATTGAGTGAGATTAGAGCCCTTCTGAGCAGAGAAGTGACATGATCTACTTTCCTTTAAACAAGATCTCTCTGGCTTCCTCATTGAAAAGAACCTGAATGAGAGCAACCGTAAAATCAGGGAGATTGCTTAGGACACTTGGCCATAGTCTGGGCTAAAGATAATGTTCTGAAGCTAGTGATAATAGAGGTAGAGACAAGATGTTATCAATGATGCCTTTCGTATCTGGATTGACAGGGCCATCTTTCAAGAGGGTGGTATATGAATTGCTTTAATATTTAAAATAATGAGGATATTTACTAATAGTCGTGAATTTAGTGTGTTTTTTTATAATGAATTTTATCAAAAAGTGAGAGAATCTTCAGAAATGTGCATTGTTGGAGTTGTTTTTGGAAGTTTATAGGGCAGACACTTTACTTTAGTTTAATTTCCTGTCGATCCACTTTTTCCATTCTTCTTTTGCTTGAATTCAGCCTTTGCCTTGCCAGATATTTTTTAGTCTCCCCCAAAACACAATGACATAAGTAAATACCTGGAAAAAAGATTATCTCCTTATCAGGTATTTATATAATAGCCAAAATTACATGCTCACATTTTTCCTGTCTGATTACTCTTTACTTCGTTGGAGATCTCGGATAGGCCTTTACAGATTAGTACAAGTTTTACTCATTTTATGAA